>JAJONR010002826.1:0-65559 GCA_029582245.1 Solanum etuberosum
AAATAAAATTTAAATTATTTTTCTTACCCCATTCCACCACCTCCTCCTCCTCCCCCCCCCCCCCGACAATCCCCCGTCAAAAACACCCACTCATTTCCAAAAAAATTGATATTCTTTTATTTTTAAAAAATAAAATTCTACCACATCCTATTTAACCCTCCACTCCTAATTTATTTTACATTTTTCTCGTTTTGTGTTAGATATGTATATATATTTTAAGGATTTTTTTTCTACTTGTGTATCGAATATAGCATAAATAAAAAATTTATTTTAAAAAAGTCTTGCAGCGGCAAGTAACAAATATTTTTTATATGTATATATCTAACATAAAACGAAAAAAAATTGGAAGCGAAGGGTTATGTGGAGTGGATAGAATTATTTTTTTTAAAAATAAAATAATATCTAAATTAGTATTTGAAGTGGGGGGGGGGGAGGAGATGAAGTAAAAAAAATTAAATACTTTTATAAAGAAATTTAAACGAAAAAAAACTAAAAAAAAATGGGCGCGGGGGGTGGGGGGGATGAGAGGAAGTGATGGAGTGGGGTAAGAAAAATATTTTACATTTTATTTTATCAAAAAATATTATTTTTTTGGGATAATAATTTTAATCTTTAATTTTAACTAATACTAATAATTTATTTAATTTTTGTCAATGTGAAATATTTTGTCCATGTGGAATGTGATGTGACAATTTTTTTAAAATAAAAGAGAGAGTGTATTACACACATCATGATGAGAGTGGTATAATAGAGAGAGATGTGTTTCTCAAACTAATAAGTGATAGTTTATGTATGAAACTCACACTCTCAATAGATTAGGTATGAAACTCAAAAAAAAAATATAGTTTAGGTGTGTTTTTGTCACTTATATCTTTAAAAAATGGAGAAAAAAAAACTACCCCAATTCCCTTACCCAATCAGCCGTTTTTCTTTTTAGTTATTTTCTTGCAATCTGTTGTTAATTTATTTACTTTATTATTAATTTATTTTTTAAATAGTAATATATAGATAGATTTTTATGGCGATGACATGTGGCACTTTTTACTTCTCCTATTATATATAAATAGATTTGTTAGTACAGAATAAATAACACATGTTAATTGAGTATTCACGCAAGTTTTCTCTACTGAAATGGTTGAAGGTACATTAAAAAAATTCCTTACAGATCTATACTACAATCTCTTGAAGACAAAAATCAAATTTGGTATGTCATTGTAAGGACATAAAGACCTTAAAAACCTTATCGCACCTTGATGTGCGAAGTAAACCACGAAAAGAAGACAAGAAAATAAACTTTTGACATGGCTTAAAGGATGTTGTGTCGGATTACCTATAGAGGAATATAACTAGACTGGAGAATCATATAATCGCAAAGACATAGATAACTACATAATAAATTAATTGTTCATATTAAATATGAAGTATGAATAGATTCTCAAATTTACTACGAGTTGTAAATATTTTTCTTAAAGTAATAGATGTGTTTCTTGACATTGCGATTGGAATAAAAGTGTAGTTTCAAAATGAACTCCATCACTCTAGTATGCTGATTTTTAAAACGCGCCCAAACTAACTGAATAGTTTTGTGTAATATTTTTCCCTTTCAAGTATATATAATAAGTTGAATTGTTGTCCAATATGATACATTCTCCCTTTAATTTTTCATTTTAATAATTACTTATGATGTTGTCACGACCCAGGGGTACCCCCTAGATGTAACATGGCGTATAGAACCCCGAAGGACTCCATACAAGCCACTTAGTTCTCTTAACATAAGAAATAAAACAATAAGAGTAAGACAATAGTCCAAGTCTAAATCATTTGATAAAACGAAAAGCGGAAGTCTAAACTCTTGTCTCATCATAGTCATCTAATACAATAGAATGAAATTGGGCCTAGCCCATACATCATGTTCAAAAGCGAAATACAAGAAAGAAACTAAACAATAATAGTTCGTCCTCGAAGCATGAGGACTCACCAAAGCTCGAGAATCAATCAAATCACCAATTAGCCACGAAACTGAGCACGCTGAATATCGGACCCTATATTTGGAGAAAATGTTGGCAAGAGTATGCGTTAGTACAAAATAATGTATTAAGTATGACAGTCATGCATAAAACATTTAAAACATGCTAAAAAAGGACATTTCATTTCATGACATGCAATTGACCAAACTAAACATGATATAAAATCTTTATAAACATAAGTCATAAAATCATGATCGATGCAAGCTAGCTTCATCTTTAGAACCTTTGAACTCATGTGAGATACTTCTTGAAGTAACCTTAGTTCATTATTACGTGTGGGAAAATCAGCCTTAACCGACATGAGACCATGTGAGCTATAACATGATCACCCAGTGTCTCCCACACCGAAAATGGGTGTTCTACTTGCCTAAGGTAGAACCATGAACATCTAACTTAAGTGGATCCACTAGTTAATCAACCTATGGGGGCACATAGTTTATGGTATAAGGAGATTGCTACTAGAAACCTGGCCTCTACTACGGGGGAGCTTCCATCTCATGAGATTACTTTGGAGACCCGGCCTCTACTACGGGAGAGCTTCCATCTCACTATCAATATCCACTCGGTTCTAAGCATAAATTCCCACGGAATAGTCATTTCTTACTTGACTTCATTACTCATGAAAAGGTGCTCTTGGGTAACCAATCCAAGCTAGTTCATTAGGATAACTCTTACTCTTGATTCATTTAGGTGAGAACGCCCTTCAACCTAAGAATCCTTTCTATGTGAGAAAACCTTTCACGTCAGCTAGTTATATGTTTATGAGAATGTCATTTCAACAACACAACAACAACTACATCATTGGTCTCAATGCACCCTTAAAACATTAGCATAAATCTCATAATCAATGCATATGTCCATAATTTACCTCTTGAAGTCAAAACCCACTTTCAATCATAAACTCTTAGAAAATATGGGTTAGACATGGATTCCATCATAAATACATGTAAAGCTTGTAATACATGCTTAATTTCATAAAACACTTGTTTTATACTCAAAATCCCTCATCATATGATTCACAATTTGAAAACATAGGGATTAAATGGGTTCATGGGGGAATTCATCATAAAAGCATTGCACTTCATCAATTCGTGCATAATAGATCATAATTCAATCATTTAAATCAATAATGAAAGGAACCCATGCTAATTGAAGAAAATCCTAACTCAATTGGGGAATTCTACCATTTGAAATAGAGGAATTTGGGAACTCCATGGATGAAAACTATCATACCTTGACCCCAAATGCTAGCCTTCAATGGAGGGATTGATCCCTTGACTTGAAACCCTAGCTTGAACCCCTTTCTTCTTCTTCTTCTTCTTCAAGTTTCTAGAGAGAGAATATTTGAGAGGAGTTTTAGAATTCTTTTGAGTTCTAAGAAGAATGACTTAAGTTGGGGGAAATTTGAGAGTAGAATGCTTATATAGGCCTTTAGATTAAGGGTAAAACGACGTAGTTTAGGATTGAAGTAAATATGAAAAGACCTTTAAGACCCCAACTTAAAGATCTGCAGACCCTCACGCTGGAGGGCACTTGGCGACTCGCCAAGTGAGCCCTTGGCTCGCCTAAATTTACAGTAGCTCACTCCTAAGAAATAGACCACTAGGCGATGGGGGAGGGGCTTTGGCGAGGTGCCGACTGGATTGGCGAGCCCGACCTGGCTCGCCCAATTTTAAAGAATACTTGCCATTAGGGATCAAGCCAACATGCGAGGAGATCCCACTTGGCGGATCGCCTAGTTGACTCGGCGGATCGCCTAGTCAACTACGAGGTGAGTACTTTTCCTTTTCTAAATCCGGGGTGTTACAGATACATTCAAATGGACTCTAGGAGATGCTTCTTCAAGCATAATCTTAGTCCATTAGGTTTGAACTCTAGGAGATGCTTCTTCAAGCATAATCTTAGTTCACTACTAATCTTGTTATAGTTGGGATATAGCCTTAACCGACATGAGAACATATGATCTATCACATGATCCCTCCCGGTGTTACCCACACCGTCAAGGGTTGGTCCACTTGCCTAAGGTGGAACCGGTTTGTTAGCTTAGTCAGATCCACTAGCTAACTTTTCTACGGGGCACGTAGTTATGGGATACGGAGATTTCTACTAGAAATCCAAAACTCCACTAGGTGAAGGCTTCCATCTCATGAGACATAGTTTGGAAAATCCGGACTCTACTAGGTGAGAGTTTCCATTTTGGAAGCCAAAACTCAACTAGGTGGGAACCTCCATCTCATTTCAATATCCACTCGGTGCTAGGCCTAAATCCCACAAGATAATTATTAAGTCTCTACTTCGACTCAAGTTTCATGGAAGGATGTCCTTGACAATCAATCCAAGTTAATTCACTAAATAACTCTTTAGACCATGCGTGAGCAACTATCAACATCCATGATCTAGATATAAAGGCTCCTTAACCTTTGGTTCAATTAGGTGAGAAAAGCCTTTCAACCCTAGATCCATTACATATGAGAACATCTTTCACATTAAGTTCATTATGAGTTCATGAGAATAACCTTTCAATCAGCCCACAACAACAACCTAATCATTAACACTTCACTCTCAAAGTGTTCATAAGGCATGCACATAGATTCATACAGACATGCATCATATCATATTTTGCCCTCTTAGAGTCAAAGCTCATATCAAATTAACATATCTAGAATTCCTACATTAGATATGGATATCAACATAACTCAAGTGATTCTATCACTTCATACAATCTATCATTCATAAGGTAGATTAGGTAGGTAAAGGTCTTCCACTATAATTCTAGCCATTAGTCTTCTATTCTCATATAGACTTTACTCTCAAGCCTTAACATGCATAATTCATCTTATTAACTTTACCTTCAAACCCTAGTGATCAACATTCATAACTACAAGCCTTACTCTCAAAGCTTTACCTCTTACAATCATCATACATATCTAGATCACAAGACATTATAGTTACAAGCTTGATCTTTAAGCAATTCTAGTCTTAATACATCATAAAGTTCAATCTCAAGCTTTACTAGTCATGATCAATCATATATATACTTTAATCTAATTCAATTCATGTCTACTTTCTTTTATTCTTGAACAATTACTATACATAACATCAATTCTAGAAGATCACCTATGAATCCTCAATTTCACTTCACAAGGCATACACCCACATTCTTCAATTTCATCAATTAGACTAGGGTTAACCATGGAAAAAATATAATAATAAATCAATCATAAACAAGTACTATCCACTCAATTGGAATCATACTCAACACTACCCACAACATAGGAAGAAACCCTAGCTAGAATTGGGGGTTATCTTTCACAATTGGGGGAAATATATGGGGCTCCATGGATGGAAGAATCCATGGATGAATAAGCTAACATACCTTGATTATAAAGACCTCACAAAATCTTGCAATAATAGAGGAATTTGACCTAGCTTTCTTCTCTTCTTCTTCTTCTTCACTTTCTAGAGAGAGAATATTTGAGAGGGAATTGGGTTCTTTGGTGAATTGAAAACAATGATTTAGATCAATGTATTTAGGGGTCTATTAGGTTTATATAGGTGGTCTAATTACTAATAAAATGACCCCACTTAATAACTAATTAAAATAGGAAAGTTCCCTAACCTCCCAACTTAACCCACTTAAGGGCCAAGGCTGCCTCACACTCAGCATATGACTTTTGTCGATTTTGAGCCATTTTCAACCTTTTTCTAATAAGTCAAACTTTCTCAATGGACTCATGTACCAATTCGGGACATATTAGGGCAACTTCACCTACCTCAAACCAACCAATGGGATATCTACACCTCCTACCATATAAGGCCTCAAAAGTAGTCATGTCAATACTCGAGTGATAGCTATTATTATAGGCAAACTCAATCAATGGCAAATGGTCATCCCAATTACCCTTAAAATCAATCACACAAGCTCTTAACATATCTTCCAAAGTCTGAATAGTACGCTCCGTTTGTCCATCGGTTTGGGGATGAAAGGCCGTGCTAATCTTAACCTTAGTGCCAAGACCCCTGTGGAATGACTTCCAAAACTGAGATGTGAATTGGGTACCACGATCGGAAATAATGGATAAAGGCACTCCAAGCAACTTTACCATTTCTCTCAAGTATAACTTGGCATAGTCCTCCACCGAATAGGAAACCTTGAGGGGATGGAAATGAGCCGATTTCATCATCTGATCTACTATCACCCAAACAGAGTCATGTTGTCGCCGAGTGCGATGCAAACCAACAATAAAGTCCATATTCAAGTCTTCCCACTTCTAAGTAGAAATACTAATTTCTTGGGACAAACCTCCCGGTTTCTGATGCTCAACCTTAACTTGTTGTCAATTTGGGCACTTAGCCACAAATTCTGTAATATCCATCTTCAGCCCATTCCACCAATAGACCTCCCGTAAATCACGGTACATTTTGGTGGCTCCTGGGTGAATGGAATACCACGAACTATGGGCTTCTGACAAGATTTGTTCCCTCAAGTCATCAACATTTGGAACACATAACCGACCTTGGTATCTAAGTAGCCCATCTCCCCCTTGGGAGAAGGCCTCAACGGATTTCTTAAGTACCGTCTCTTTCAATTCTACCAAAATTGGATCGAGACCTTGCTTGGCTTTCATATCCGCCACAAAAGACGATTCAGAACTATTGTGAACCATAACACCACCCTTGGTGGAGCCCACTAGTTGAACACCTAATCGAGCCAACCTATGAACATCTCGAACCAACTCTTTCTTTTCTTCTTCAATATGAGCAACACGACCCATAGATAACCGACTAAGAGCATCCTCTACCACATTAGCTTTACCAGGGTGATAAAGAACACTCATGTCCTAATCTTTCAACAACTCAAGCCACCTTCTTTGGCGAAGATTCAAATCATTTTGATTGAACACATATTGCAAACTCTTGTGGTTGGTAAACATATCTAGATGCACACCATACAAATAATGCCTCCAAATTTTTAAGGCAAAAACAACCGCCGCTAGTTCAAGGTCATGGGTAGGATAATTCTTCTCATGAATTTTAAGTTGCCTTGAGGCATAGGCAATCACTTTCTCATTTTGCATAAGCACACAACCTAACCCAATTCGTGAAGCATCACAATAAACCACAAAACCATTCGTCCCTTCCGATAAGGTCAACACCGGAGCGGAAGTAAGTCTATCTTTCAACTCTTGAAAACTCTTCTCACACATCTCGGTCCATATGAACTTAGCCTTCTTTTGAGTCAAAGTCGTCAAAGGAGAGGCAATTGAGGAAAATCCCTCAACAAACCTTCGTAACCGACCAAACCCAAAAAACTTCTAATATCCGAAGGAGTTAGAGGTCTAGGCCAACTCTTGACCATATCCGTCTTCTTAGGATCTACCTCAATACCCTTGCTTGAAACAATATGACCAAGAAAAACTACGGACCTCAACCAAAATTCATATTTGTTAAACTTTGCAAAAAGTTGTTGGTCCTTAAGAACTTGCAACACGATTCTCAAATGATCAATATGCTCATTCTCACTTCTTGAATAAATTAAAATATCATCAATAAACACGATCACAAATATGTCTAGGTATTGCCTAAATACTCTATTCATCAAGTTCATAAACGCCGCCAGAGCATTAGTCAAGAAAAACGACATTACTAGGAACTCATAATGACCATACCGAGTTCGAAAAGCCGTCTTCGGAATGTCACTTTCTCTCACCCTCAATTGATGATAACCCGATCGAAGATCAATCTTAGAGAAATAACTTGCCCCTTGAAGTTGGTCAAATAAGTCATATATCCTTGAAAGAGGATACTTATTCTTAATAGTCACCTCGTTCAACTGACGATAATCTATATACATACGAAGAGAACCATCCTTCTTTCTAACGAATAAAACCGGAGCACCCCATGGAGAGATACTTGGTCGGTTGAAACCCTTGTCTAACAGATCCTTCAATTGTTCTTTCAACTCCTTAAGATCTGCCGGAGCCATACAGTAAGAAAGAATATAAATAGGTTGCGTATCTGGGAGAAGGTCAATACCGAAGTCTATTTCCCGCTCGGGAGGAATACCAGGTAAGTCATCTGGAAACACTTTCGGAAACTCATTTACAACGGGGACCGACTCAAGAAAAGGGGTTTCATAATCTACATCCCTCACCCTAACTAGATGGTAAATGCAACCCTTCGAAATCATCTTTCTAACTTTAAGACAAGAGACAAATTCACCCTTAGGCATAGAATTTCCCCCCTTCCACTCTAGGACATGCTCATTTGGGAACTGAAACTTGAGTACACGAGTTCTATAATTAATAGAAGCACAACATGAGTGCAGCCAATCCATCCCCAAGATAACATCAAAATCTAACATATCAAGCTCTACCAAGTCAACAAAAGTAATTCTATGGGACAAGAAAATGGGACACTTCCTATAGACTCTCATAGCCACCACAAAATCATAAACCAGGGGTAGAGACAGAAGAAGGTTCTAACAACACATCAGGGAGCACATTAAACCTCATAGCCACATATGGCGTCACAAAAGACAAAGTAGCACCGGGATCAAGTAAACATATACATCTAGTTGAATTTTTTTTAACATACCGGTGACCACGTTCAGAGAACTCTCTTGTTCACTTCGGGTTTGGAGTGCTTAAAAATGGTTTTGCTTAGGAGCATTGGAACCCGAACCACTAGGAGTAGCTTGCTTGCCCTCTCTCCGTTTGCCCGTAAGCATTGGACAATCTCTCATTTTGTGACCACTTTTTTCACAACCATAACAACCATCTGTGCTGGCTAGACACTTACCATCGTGCTTTCTTCCACACTTAGTACAAGTAGACCTAGACAATGAAGATCCACCACCATTACTTCCTTGAGACTTAGGGTTAGACACCCTATCTTGGTTGAACTTTGGAGGAGCATTAGAAGAATCTCGGCCGGAAAACTTTTATCGGAATCTAGGACGACCTTGTCCATCGGACCTTGCATTAGAGAAGCTTCAATCACCGGTCCTTGCCCTCTTTACCTCTCTAGACTTTTCCTTAAGTTTTTCCACCTCAATTTGTTGTGCATGCACCATGAGACGAGAGATTAATGAGCATTGCGGTTCGGCACTCTTTGACTACCATTTCGGACACACCCGAAATGAACTTACTCATTCTAGCCCTTGAATCCGCAACCATTGTTGGAGCATATTTCGACAATTGAGTGAACTTTAGAGCATACTCCCTCACACTCAAATTTCCTTGCCGGAGGTTAATGAACTCAAGCACCTTGGCTTCCCTCATGTCTAGGGGAAATAACCTATCAAGAAAAGCGGCTTTGAATTTCTCCCAATCAAGAGGACCCGCATCTTCTGGTCTCCCTTCTTTCCATTGATTATACCATATTGAGCCATTCCCTTTAGTTGATAAGCGGCCAACTCTATTTTTTCTATCGGCGTAACTCCCATGATCATCAAAACCTTATAGACCTCATCGATAAACTCTTTAGGATCTTCTTCAACTTTGGAACCATGTAATTCCGGAGGGTTCTTGTAAATTCCCTTACTCTTGAAGCCGTCGTACCCACATTTGGGTTCACGGGAACCGCAACCTCCCTATTTGCTTGGGCTATCACCGCTTGAGCCAACACTTGGAAAGCATCCCTAAACTCCGTATCCGACACTTGTTCGACCAAAGGATCGACCGGAACTTGAGAAGCTTGGGGAGGAGCTTCTTATTCCTCATTCTCCCTCACATTCCTTCTAGCATAAGCTCTTCGGGTAGCCATATCCTGAAGAACATAGGATAAGGATTCGGAGAGAGACTTTATAGAGTTAAACTCTATCGCACGACTTAAGAGTAATGAAAGAAGTGGAGTTTCCTACTTATCTTTTAGCCTCTCATTCATAAATGTGGCGCGCTTCACAATTATGAACAAGACTCTACTAGACGTGGCTTATGAGACAACCTAGGACCATTCTAAACCTTGTGCTCTGATTATCAAGTTTGTCATGACCTAGGGGTATCCCCTAGATGTAACATGACGTATAGAACCCCGAAGGACTCCATACAAGCCACTTAGTTCTCTTAACATAAGAAATAGAACAATAAGAGTAAGACAATAGTCCAAGTCTAAATCATTTGATAAAATGAAAAGCGGAAGTCTAAACTCTTGTCTCATCATAGCCATCTAATACAATAGAATGAAATTGGGCCTAGCCCATACATCATGTTCAAAAGTGAAATACAAGAAAGAAACTAAACAATAATAGTCCTTCCTCGAAGCATGAGGACTCACCAAAGCTTGAGAATCAATCAAATCACCAATTAGCCACGAAACTGAGCACCCTGAATATCTAACCCTATATTTGGAGAAAATATTGGCAAGAGTATGCGTTAGTACAAAATAATGTATTAAGTATGACAGTCATGCATAAAACATTTAAAACATGCTAAAAAGGGACATTTCATTTCATGACATGCAATTGACCAAGCCAAACATAATATAAAGGATTTATAATACATAAGTCATAAAATCATGATCGATGCAAGCTAACTTAATCTTTATAAAATTTGAACTCATGTGAGATAGTTCTTGAAGTAACCTTAGTTCATTATTACTTGTGGGGAAATTAACCTTAACCGACATGAGACCATGTGAGCTATAACATGATCACCCAGTGTCTCCCACAGCGGAAAGAGGTGTTCTACTTGCCTAAGGTAAAACCATGAACATCTAGCTTAAGTGGATCCACTAGCTAATCAACCTATGGGGGTTCATAGTTTATGGGATAAAGAGATTGCTACTAGAAACCCGGCCTCTACTACGGAGAAGCTTCCATCTCATGAGATAACTTTGGAGACCCGGCCTCTACTACGGGAGAGCTTCCATCTCACTATCAATATCCACTCGGTGCTAAGCATAAATTTCCACGGAATAGTCATTTCTTACTTGACTTCATTACTCATGAAAAGGTTCCCTTGGACAACCAATCCAAGCTAGTTCATTAGGATAACTCTTACTCTTCATTCATTTAGGTCAGAAAGCTTTTCAACCTAAGAATCATTTCTATGTGAGAAAACCTTTCACCTCATGTTATTTATGTGTTTATGAGAATGTCCTTTCAACAACACAACAACAACAACATTGGTACTTTACTCTCAAAGCACCCTTAATACATTAGCATAAATCTTATAATCAATGCATATGTCCATAATTTACCTCTTGAGGTCAAAACCCACTTTCAATCATAAACTCTTAAAAAACATGGATTAGACATGGATTTCATCATAAATATATGTAAATCTTGCAATACATGCTCAATTTCATAAAACACTTGCTTTATACTCAAAATCCCTCATCATATGATTCACAACTTGAAAACATAGGGATTACATGGGTTCATGGGGGAATTCATCATAAAAACATTGCACTTCATCAATTCATGCATAATAGATCACAATTCAATCATTTAAATCAATAATGAAAGGAACTCATGCTAATTGAAGAAAACCCTAACTCAATTGGGGAATTCTACCATTTGAAATAGAGGAATTTGGGAACTCCATGGATGAAAGAAATTCATGGATGAAAACTATCATACCTTGACTCCAAATGCTAGCCTTCAATGGAGAAATTGATCCCTTGACTTGAAACCCTAGCTTGGACCCATTTCTTCTTCTTTAAGTTTCTAAAGAGAGAATATTTGAGAGGAGTTTTGGAATTCTTCTGGGTTCTTAGAAGAATGACTTAAGTTGGGGGAAATTTGAGAGTAGAATGATTATATAGGCCTTTAGATTAAGGGTAAAACGACGTAGTTTAGGATTGAATTAAATATGAAAAGACCTTTAAGACCCCAACTTAAAGATCTGCGGACCCTCACGCTGGAGCTCGCCGAAGGACACTTGGCGACTCGCCAAGTTAGCCCTTGGCTCGCCTAAATTTACAGTAGCTCACTCCTAAGAAATACAACACTAGGCGATGGGGGAGGGGCTTTGGCGAGGTGCCGACTGGATTGGCGAGCCCGACCTGGCTCGCCCAATTTTAAAGAATACTTGCCATTAGGGATCAAGCAAACATGCGAGGAGATCCCACTCGGCAGATCGCCTAGTCGACTCGGCGGATCGCCTAGTCAACTACGAGGTGAGTACTTTTCCTTTTCTAAATCCGGGGTGTTACAGATATATTCAAATGGGGAACTGTAAAATGATATATGTAAAGCAAAATGTACGGCTGAACTTTCTACACGTTAAAATTAGAATATTTGTTCACTTTTTTCAGTCTTTTAAAATTTATTTATCCCTTCACCAATAATTATTTATTTATTAGAAAATTTAATATCTCAGGTTGTAGTTCATTTGATTCTTCAAAAATATCAAATAGTAACACTTTCTGGAAGCAAAATGATAAATTATAAAATCAAATTAAAGATGATTGATTGAAGGATAAATGATAAGATTTTATAATTATCATTTTCCTTTACATTATTAAATTTCGTTGCTACGTAATCTTCTATGTAAGATAATATAGTGTTTTAGTTTTAATAACTGATAGGTTTTAAGTTTTATTTTATAAATTTTGTGATATTAAATTCCCGTGCGAGGCGCGGATAATTTTACTAGTATTATAATAAACGGAGAACAGGAGGCTAATCACTTTCTCTTCCACACGAAGTGTTACATTACTCAACTATCTATAACATTTTGCTCTAATTATTCATTTAACATTAAGTATTGAAATAATTTCTTCAAGGACATTGTTCATTCAGTGAGCTTGATTTTCTTCTTTTCAATATTGTTTTTGTTTTTTGTTATAGATTTTATTTTCTTTACTAGTTTTAATTTCTGATTTTGAAAACATGCTTTAAATTTTATTATTTATTATTTTTACAAAGTTACTATTCTAAGTATTTTACTAATACAAATTGAATAACAATATTTATATAGTTCAATCCTAAGAGACGAATAGTGAGTAAAAGAACAACTTAATCTTATTGATGCATTTCATATGTTTTAAGCTATTGCACAATACCTTCTTATATAGGGTTGTGTCATGATTGACTACGTCATCATGTCACTTAGGCTCCACGTGACATTTCACCAGAATTTAAGAAATGATCAAATTAGAAAATCATTTCTATTTTTATTCTATAAAAATGCAAGTTTCATTTTTGAATAAAGTTAGATGATATATCTCTTGTTAGTTTAATAGTTTACCCAAGAGTTACTCAATGAATCGGTAGATTGGAATTGCGGGATGGATAGATATTACAGATGGTTAATCAATTTCTTTTATATGTCTGAAACTTTATCTTTGTTAGTGTTGTTTGCCTATAATAATAGTTGAATCAAAAAAATTTCATTCAACTTATTATTTCAATTGAAATTGAGATTTTTGTGTACCCTCCTATTTTATTTTGTAAAATTTGAAACTTAGGTAAGTGCTTTGTCCGTGTGGAAGACTTACACTGGAAGAAGAATAATCCTTTGTAGAATATTCTAGAAATATAGGGAGAATTTTTTGAAAAACCTTAGAATCCATGAATTTGCGTGGAAGATCCTCGAAATCTTCTAGATGTGTAAAAAATTCTAAATAGGGTCTTGTACATAATTAATATTTGTAAATTTACTCCTAGTGAGTAGTATAAACAAAGGAGCATTCATTTGTAATGGAATCAAGCAAGAATCAAGCAAATTATTTAAGACTTAAGTGATACAAAAGTTTTTTTAAGCAATTCTCTTGTGTCTTTCTTTAATTCAACATTTCCTTAGCAATCTAGTATTATAAGGCTTACTTAAGCTTGCAAAATCATAAAAATATATGAGCAAGTTGTCAAGTACCGCACAGTGTACTTCGTAGAAGTCTAAATTCATGACACTTGTCAATATTGTCAGATAAATTATTAAGGATCGTTTGGTAGAGTGTATAAGAATAATGTTATATATAGTGTATTAGTAATGCTTGCATTAGTAATGCATGTATTAGTTATGCTTGCATTAATTATACCTAAATTATTTTTATGCATTGTTTGGTTTGATGTATTAAAAATAACATTCATTGCATAAAAAAATTATTTACAAAGATACTCTCCACTATTATGATGGATAAGATGTAAAAAAAGGTTTTGAGGGGCAATTGAGTCTTTAATTATGTTAATACATGCATTAAAACCATTGCATTGCTAATACCTAAAAAATCATGGTATTGACAATACACACCTTAACATAAAATGGAGTGTATAACTAATGCAAGCATTAATTATACATAAATTAGAAAAGAATATCAAACAAAGTACTAGTAATACACAAAACTAATGCATGTATTATTGAGAATTAATCTTTAGAGAGGGGCTAAAAAAAGAGAAAAGACATAACATCCTCCATGAACTTGTCTGCACAACTTACTTTAGCACTTTAACTATACTAGTGTTTCTTTACCTCCTAATTTAATTTGAATTGAATTTAATTACCCTTTAAAGGGAGACGTGTCAAAATTTGTATCACCAACTTCTATAAGCGCGTGAGGAGGAAAAAGACACAAAAAAAACTGACACATGTCATCTTTTTATTAGATGACATAATTAATAACTTATTTTACTAATTTTTAAATATTTTATTTTGAATGAACTTTCTCTCTATATATGTTCTTTTTCTCCATCTTCTTCTTCATTTTTTTCTTTTTGTTCTTTTTCTGTATCTTCTTCTTCATTTTTATTTTCTTTTCTCACAACTCTTTCTCTTTTTTATTCTTTTCATTCGGTTCAAGGTGTACTTACTCTCAAATGTAACTTTTTTCATATTTTTTCTTCTTCTTTTCTTTTCTGTTTTTAATCGTTTCTTGCTTTCTTTGACAAAAATTTTGGTGTTTGATTCATCGACACCATTTTTTACATCAAAGAGGATTATTAGATCTATCAGTTTAAAAAGTTATCAGAAAATAAGTCGATTCTCACAAAAAAAAGTAATCAAAAATATTGTTGGCAAAAAATTGATTATGGAGATTTCGCCCAATTCATTGATAAATTGGCATTTTTATGCAAATAACTTTTTTAAATTTTCGAGGTATGGTGTAACTAAACTGAAAATGCAATTGAAATTTGAATTATAATTTGTATATTGAGGAGTAAATTCATAGATGAGTTTAATTTTTTGCTCAATTTTGAAAAAAACAAATTACTATGGAGATTTAACTAATTAATTAGAAATTTAGTTAATGTACAAGTGGACGAATGAAAACGCGTGTGACTCAACAACACCCACCCTTCAACTGGGCTAGTGATGGGAGGGTTGAAAAAAACCATTTAAAAGATATTAAGGGGTATTTAAACATCCGTATAGTTAAAATGTTAAAATAAGTTGTGCGGACAAGTTCAGAGAGGATTTGGCTAATTAATACATTTGACAAGAATGCTTGATTGAAAGCATATTTAAAAAATTATAAAAATATTTAATGAAAATTCATAATAAAATGTATATCTTTATATATTTTTTATTTTACGTTATTTATTCAATTTACTAAAAGTATTTATCTCAAACCTTCATAAAGATAACTAAAAATCCCCCAAAAAATGGTCCCTTTAATTGATTATTCATTAATTTATAAAACAAAAATAGAATTAATTTTAAAAAATTCATTTTGTCTTTAAAATTAGTACTTTTGATGTATAAATATTGATCGCTTTTAAAAAATTTCCTTCATTATTATCTTGATATTGATAAATAAGACTAAATACAATAGCCCGTGCAAGCACAAGCCCAATATATGTTGCTAATTTGTCTTAATTTTAATATTTTAAATTTTTAATTATTGTGATTTATAGTACATTTTATGTAAATTACAAATAATATATATTACTCTATGTCCCAATGTATGTGAGCACGTGTAAACTTTGAGACTCAACCAAAATTTTAATATATTTTTTAAATATTTTATGTTGTTAATTATTCTGATTTATAATACTATTTTTAGTAATTTTAAATATAAACATATAACATAATAAAAAAAAAGTAAGATATAAATTAAAACGAAGAAAGGTGCTAAATATAAATAGAGGAAATTGAAGTGGAAGGACAAATCGGAGAATTGTTTGACTGATCCTACGCACCCAATGTATGTTACTTTTTGTCTCAATTTATGTGACTATCTTCTCATTTTAATATAGTTTGAGTTGTTAATTATTGTGATTTATGATACTTTCTTTTTGTGTAATTTTAAAATAAAATGTTACTCTATAAGTCCCAATTTACATGACACGTGTAAAATTTCTATAATGAATAATTTTGTTAATATATTTTTAAAATATTTTAAGTTGTTAATTATTGTAATTTAATAGAATTTTTTTTCTTCATAATTTAAATATATAATGTACTAAAAATGAAAGTAAAAAACAATTAAGAGAAATTATAAATTCTCTCATCAGTGTTGTGTCCTGAGAAGTGGTTAATCTCAGCACTCCCAGTGTTTATAAGAATAGTTTCGTAATATGAACGAGTTTTATATGCTTCTCCTGGATAATATAATCCATTAATTAAATACCTTTGAAGAATTTCCCAAGGTCTGTCCTTTCTCTGAATGTCAGAGTTTTCAACAAGAAATATCATCTCTTGATTATCTGATTTTTCATAAGATTTGACATCATCATTATCTGTATCTTTAGTAATTGAAGCAAAAGTATCTTTTTGCTTTTGTGATGCCAAAAATGCCTGCAATTGTCCATATAATGGACTACTTTATGGAATATCATCTAAATGAATTGAAGATGATGATGATTCACCAATTTTTGAGTTTATCAAACTCTTCTTTCCATGCTGTATTACAGTCTTAGATTGATCACCTGAAGAACCGTATGACGATCCTTGTGAATAAGTTCTTCCGGAGGATGATCTTCCTCCCCTTCCTCGGTTACGAACTCTAGACCACGGTGGGTCTGTCATACTGCACACATAACATAATTTCATGTTAATCTGAAAAATAATCGAGAAAATATTCTCTGTCGACTTCTTCATAGTTACTAATATAACCTCCATTATGAATATCAGCGATATATTCATCTTCTATTATGGATTCAATAATTTTATGAATAATGAAATTTTGAATTTCTGATGGAAAAGGCATTATTTTTAAAATAGTGATCAATTCCTTTCTTGAGGTATATCTATCTCTTCAAGTCTAGTACTTTTCGTACTACTTTCTCTCTGATCCATGATCAGAATTGTAGAAACCATACCTATGTCATTAAAAACTTTTGATTGTATAAATCTTCTTGAAATTTTAGGACACATTTGACTATAGTCAGCATTTCATGTGCTACCGTAGCATATTTTTTCTGAGCCTCGGCCCATTTTCCTGAATGAAATCTTATAATATATTCACATTTATCATGAGGATTTATTTGTTTTAAAAGTCCTCCGTAACCAATGTTCGATGCATCAGTCTCAATAATTTTTTGCCAGCTAGGATTGGCAAGAGTTAAACAGGGTAAAGATTTGACCCTTTGTTTGATCATCTTTATAATATTAGAATGACTATTAGTCCAAGGACCTTTGTTAATTATTGTAATTTAATAGAATTTTTTTTCTTCATAATTTAAATATATAATATACTAAAAATGAAAGTAAAAAACAAATAAAATGAAACAAAACTTTAAAATATAAATAGTAAAATGAAGTTTTATCATTACAGCACAAACAAATAATATGTGAGGAGCTTAGGGAATGACTCAGCAGTTTGCTGATCCTAAGCTCCTCACATTGCCGCATATATAATAGACTAAATATAAAAGCCCGGGCAAGCTCGGGCCCAATATATATTAGTTTAGTTATTTTAATTTATGTGATACACATAAAATTAGAAAAGTCAATTAAATTTTTAAATATTTATTGTTTATTATTTTAATTATATTTTTAACGTACTTTTCAAATAATATCTTTGACACATGTGATATTTCAAGAGTGAATTAATTTTTAATATATTTTTTATAATATTTTAAGTTGTTAATTATTGTGATTTATGTGGCACATGTGAATTTTTTAGAATTAATTAAATTTTAATATATTTTTAAAAAAATATTTCAAGTATGTAATTTTTAAATAATATGTTATTTCCCCGTCCGAATTAATGTGGCTCATGTTAAATTTTGATATTTAATCAAATTTTTAATATGTTTTTAAATATTTTAAGTTGTGATTAATAGTACTTTTAACGTAATTTTTAAATAATATATGTTACTCCCTTTGTGCCAATTTATGTGACACATGTGAAATTTTGAGAGTTAATCACTTTTAAATATGATTTACAAATATTTTAAGTTATTAATTATTGTGATTTTCAAATAATATATGGTACTCTCTCAATCCTAATTATGCAGTACATGTGAAAATTTCGAAAGATAATCAAATTTATAATATTTTAAGTTAATTTTTTAATACAATTTTTATAAATACATAGTATATAAAAAAGAAAATATTAAAATTAAAACAAATAAAATACGAAATATAAATAGAAGAAGTTGAGGAGAAGGGCAAACCGGTCAATTTACCGGCTGACCCTAAGCTCCTCAACCTTCGCTTCTATAATAAAGTTAGATAATAGATAGATAGAGTAATAATAATACGTAAATAGAGCATATTAAAAAAAGTTTTGAAAGGATAAATTAATAAAATATTTTTTTTATTAATGATAAAGTAGTTTTTTAATAATAATATTTATAAAAATGAATTACAGTAAAATCTCAATAAACTAATATAGGTGGGATAATAAAATATTATTATTTTATCGATAAATTAATGTTTATTAATTTAAAGAGTGTTTCGACACAACAAAGTTCATTCGGGAATGAAATCTGAGATAATTTGAATGAAACCACTTGTGAAAACGTCATTCATGAACTTGATGTCATAATTAATTAATGATCTTAGTTATCGCAATAAAATGGACATTAATAACATGTTGGATGGGTGAAAATGATACATGTTCAGAGGTTCAGAGTTTAGGACAAATTGTGGATACAATTGGAAAAAATAATGTTGATGATAAAGTTGAAACTGATACAATACTTTTGGAACTAGTTACGCGTTAGGAACCACTTATCCTATCTACAACTCTTCAAAATTTAATAGTGCAGTTCGAAAAATCAAAACCGAAACTTTTGGATGCAATAAGATAAGTTAGAGATGAGCTTCAACTAGATTTAAGTTTTAACAAAAAAACAGAACACAATAGAATCATATTTCACTAAATTGTCTTAGATATATTTGTACTTTTAAAGAATTATTAATTTATAATATTAATGACACCATATTATATTTATATAAGGGTCTTCTGAAAATATATTTTCTTATTATCTTATCGAAATGAGTGATTTTTTTCATCAACTCAAGTCGAAACCAGAGAAAAATATTATTTTAAAAAAACTATTAATTAATTTAATGAGGTTTTTACCATATAGTATATATAAGTAGGGAAGTAACACATAAAACTTTTTAAAACATTTTGGATGAGTATTTTTCTGAGAGAGAGAAAAATAAATGAAGTGAGATAAAGATAAAGCAGGTCTGGAGAAACATGGAAGAGTAGTTTGCGTGCATTGTATGAAGCAAAATATCACCTCCGTCTTTTGGGGTTTTCAAGACACAAAGTAACAGAGGTCACTCTGTCTTAAATTGAATTAAAGCAATGTTTGGCCCACTTCTTTTCCCTATGGATAACTGTTAACTTCTTCCTCAATTTTTATTTGTCTAATATATTATTTAATTTTATTTATTTTAAAAATTAAAAAATATTTTATTATTTTATATCTATTTTATTTTTGTTATTAAATATTATTATTATTTCCAGTATTAAAACGACTCAAACTATTAATTAGAGTGGTATTATAAGATTACTCTTCTATTATTTTTTTTTATGAAATGTGTCAAGTAAAGCATAGATAAATAAAAATGGACGAAGAGAGTATCTTTATCTACTTCCTCCATCTAATTTTACTTGTCCATTATAGTAAAAATAGTTTTTGTTCAGTTTGAAAAATCAAAAGGTAATTTACCTTTTTATGTCTATTTTATCCTTGCTATTAAATGTTATTTAATACATAATATATTTTTCAAAGTATTAAATTTAATATATTCAAAGGTGTTATAAATCCGTTGAATAGTGGATTGTCCATTTGATTTCTTAAAGAATTAATTGTGTTCATGTATGTATAAATCCAAGGTGATATGAACTTTGGTGGATAACTATGTATCAACTTATTTGACTTTTAACAAGGTGACTTTGGGAGTGATATCTCAACACTATAAATAGAGACATCATTCACCATTTGAAAGACACACTTGAATAGAAGAAAAATTATCTTCTTCATCTACATTTGAAACCCGCCATTTGATTTGCTCCATTCTATCGTATGAATTTAGTCTGAAAGATGACAAATGATTGAATAAGGGCATGGAGGGACAAAATTATAATAGTCATCATTTGGTAATTATAAAAGGAAGAATATTATGAGTTCTTCATATAGTCCTTCAAACTGTGAAAATAATTTTATCATCAAAATGGTATGAAAGGTTATTGGAATCCTCCATCAAAAGAAAGAATATAAAGTGATGATGCACTTTTTCTTTCAAAGTGATGTTGAGGTGAGTCATATAAATATATCAAATATAAAGGTATGAAGAAATTGTGACTTGTAATAAGCATGTGAATGTTTGTCCATTCTTGAAAGTGAATGTGGCAAAATATGAAGAAAAAAATATGAATAAGAACATATTCATGTATGGTTGGACAACTCACCTCTACGGGAGGTTTGAGAGAAATAAATAAATTTTATTTGGCAGAAATGGTCAATGGTCGTGTACGTTTATACGTCATAAATATTATGGTATGTTTATTGTGAACTACCGAAAGGGCAAAAGAAAGAAATAATTCTTGTCTATAAAAGTTGTGGCCATGACCAAAATAATATTATTGTGTGGCAATACAAATTTGTCATTGATTGTGTACCTATGGTACGACAAAAGTAAAGCAACAAACATGTCTTGCTTGTAATCATTTTGACCATGACAATAATAATATAATTTCCTCCTTGAAGGAGATGCTCACCAGACGGATGGTGTCATGGAATATGTGATAGTACACAAAATTAACTATAAGCTCTAAAGAGTTGTGTTATTATCGGAGGAATAATATTGGGGTTGTAGTAAGTCTCAACGGAAACTTTTAAAGTTTCAGATGAATTGAAAAGAAAAATTATTATATTGAGACTATAAATTATGAAAAGATTTAATATCTTCATATGACTACAATCGAAGCGGGTTATAAATATTTATGTAAAATATTACCCATTTTTTCCTCCTGTTTATTGCACACAAACATGTGCATGCTGATGGAATCACAATGCAAAAGTAAACTATAAGTGTACTGAAATAAAGATCAGTTGGCATGACCGGTTGACCATTCTGATTTAAATGTGATGCAAAAGTAATTGAGAATTCATGTGGCTTATATGATGAAGAAATAAAAAAAAAATCTTCAAGAATTCTCTTGTGTTGCTTGTTCTTTGATAATTTGATCATTGTATCATTGTACCAGCTAAGGTTGAGATTGTTCCTTGAGATTTTTGGAACATACAAAAAGGTGAATATGGGTCCATTCACCTGTCATGTGGACCATTTGCAACTATATGATAGATGCATCTATGCGATGGTTACATGTGTTTTGTTGTCAACTTACAAATTGGTATTTGTAAGGTTGTTTGCTCGAATTGTTAAATTAAGAGCACGATTCCAAACTATGAAATTATATTGATTATGCTGGTTGGTTTAGCAGAAATTGTATGCCTCCAATTATAGCTAAACCATTAATTATGAGAACAAATCTCCTAAAAAGAAATTTGGTATGAGATGAATTTATTTAACATGTAGCAACGCTCATTTGAAATTAAAAATAGATATAATATACAAAATGCTTTTAGAGGATATTTGGATTGGCTTAAAAGTTGGTCAAACCTACTTTTAAGTTAGTTTTTAACTTCTGGAAGTGTTTGACAAATATAAAAATAACTTAAAATAATTCAAAAAATAACTTAAAATAAGTTAGAAAGTGTTTGGCAAGGTTACAAATAACTTAAAATAAGTTTAAAATGACTTAAAATAAGTTAAAAATCAAAAGTAGGCATCCCCTACTTTTTATTTTATTTTTGACTTAAAAGCTACATTTTTAAGTCAATCCAAACGGGCTATTAATCTTATGATTGTAAAATCTGTTATGTGGAAAATTGAAATTAAAAATTGTAAAATATAAATGAATTAAAAGAGACGGTAAACAAACAAATTAAAATGAAGGAATAGTATGCGGTAGGTCATAAACTTTTTGGTACTTTCTTTATTTTATCTATTAGCCAGTGAACATATATAGTATACATATATATTAGAAAATTTACAATTTATATTACTTTTCATATAATTTTGAAAAATTTCAATTCAAATTTTAAAATATTAAATTTATCTAGTGTAATTTATCATTAAAGATTAATCAAATTGACTTTTAAAATGCGACAAGTAAAAGTGTAGAAAAGGAGTATATAATAATAAAGTATAATAGAATTAAATTTGTTTACAATTGACGAAATAAATTACTCTAATCTTTATTGTAATGTTTGATATTTTAAAAGGAAACTAAGATAAATATTAAATTATTGGAAAGACGCATTACAATAATTAAAAGTTAAAACACTCTTTTCAATAATTTGTATATTTAGTAATTACGTAATAATTATCATAAATCATAGTAATTAACAACTTATAAAAGGTATTAACTAAATGTAGACCGTTGAAAATAGCAATCACTCTTATACAAAAGGAAAAGTTGTTCTTAGTTATAATAGTTATCTTCTTGAGTGTGGTTTCATCTATTTACTTTACTTAGTAATTGTAATGTTTATTGCATTGCAAGAAATTTTATTAACTGGGTAGAGTAATTGAATAGTAAGTAAAGAGAGTCAACAGTTCGGAATTATTGAAGAAGGAAAAGTTGGGGATGATATTGTTAGGAACAATTTATAGGTGTAAACGATGTTGTAAACTAAAACAAGTAGTTCATATTTAGCAAAAGTTTTGAAAAAATTCTAATGGTCATGAGTTTTCCTCCCTTGAGTAAGGAGTTTGTCCACACTAATTAAACTTATGTTGATCTTATTATTCTGCACTTAATCGTGTTGCGTAGTTAATCAAAGGACCTAATTCGTAAAGTGCATAGGTTGCACCCGTTTTAACAAGCATGATAAGGGAATTCGATTTCTTTTTAAGCCTACAAGTAAAACAAACCAAGAATGAAACAATGATTTATTAGCTTAATACAATGTATTTATTAGCTTAATACAATGTATTTTCTCAAAAAGGTATGGCCTAGAAAATACAATGTCTATTGATATTCCTGTAAGCAGTGGTGGATCAAGAATTTAAAGGTTATGGGTGCTCACTTCCTTTAACATAAAATTGTTAGTAATTACATAGTATAAATCTATACTAACTCAAACACTTCAACAAACAAGTAAAAAAATAAAACAACGATTAGTATTATCATCACCAAAAATAACTTTTAATCACAAGCCACAATGACCTGCTAGTAATATTTATCATTACAACAAGAGACTTCTAGTCTTAAAGTCATAATTGTGCTCGACGACTTTTCATATGTTGAAAATGATAAATAATATCATCATTGCTTACATTTGTGAACATCTTACGATCTACCCAACAAACTAAACAATCACTCAAAAAGTCATCACCAATACTATTACGAAATCCATTTTTGATATACTTCATGAATGAGAAAGTTTGTTCCACATAAGCAGTAGCAACAAAAAGAATGAGAGTCATCTGATAAGCGAATAAACAAGTGATCACGTTTGATGTAGATCTGACATAACCAATACTTTAGCAAGATCACTAATTTCCTTCAAGTTGAAGATCCTCTTGTCAGAACCACGATCATAAACTATAAAGCTATCAAGCTGAAAACTGAGATCTCGAAGTTTGTTGTTGTCAAACTCATTCATATAATATTCAGCCAACTTCATTATCTTGATCTTATCAAAACTAACAAATGAATTAGCTGGATTCAAACTAGCCATACCGAGAAAAAAGTCAGTACTCACAACATCAAAACGATTATTAAGGTCTTGAAGATGCAAATCAGTAACAATATAAAAAGTTTCAACGCACAAATAATAAAAATATGTAACATCAAGAGCATTACACTTTGACTTACCAGAAAATAGCTAGCATCCATCTCTAGCATGATTATATCATGGTTATCACAAAAAGAAGAGACATCATTCATTAATGATTTGAATTTACTATCCCTCATGTTTTGTAATATTTGTTTGTAAGAGCAAGAAATTTCGTAGCATCGACAATATCTTGATCCATCCTTTGTAATGAGGAGCTCAACTCATTTGTCATCATAAGAACTTTTCAAATCAAGTGCAACATAAAGGCAAATTCAAATTTCTTAATCGTATCACAAAAGTTTTAGCAACATGTTTGTCACTATAGTTTGGACACTCACATTCAGTAAATTCAAGCATAGAATAACAGATGGAAATAGAGCAATAAAGTTATCTAATACTCTATAATGAGAATTCCAACAAGTATCACTTGACCACTAAAGCCCACATTTTTTATTTAATCCTCGCTCAATATGCACTTCACCTGATATGAGTAACTCCTCTAACTTTTTAGCTAGATGTTCCCGAAGCAAATCCTTGCGCTTAAAAGGTGCTCCAACAATATTTAACATATTAGTAATTAAGCAAAAAAAGTTATCTACATTTGAATCCTTCTTTGCAAGAGTCATTAGTGTTAACTACAATTGATGTGCAAAATAATAAATGCAATATGTTGATGAAGTTTCATTCAAAATCAAAGTTTTAAGATCATTTCACTCTCCTTGCATGTTGCTAGCTTCATCATAACTTTGTCCACGTATTAGGGATGGACTTAATGAATATCTGAAAGAAAAAAGTAGATTGTCTCCTTTAATGAACGTGTAGATGTACACTAACTTGAATAATACCAAAAAATTACTTTATAACTTCGCCTTCTTTGTTAACATATCTCGAAACAAGTGTCATTTGCTCCTTATGTGATATATCCTTTGATTCACCGACTAATATTTCAAAATAATCCCCATCTAAATCTTCAAGTATAACTTTAAAATTTTTCTTAGCACAAGAATCACAATATCCTTTTGAATACTTGGAGAATACATCATTTCATTTTTTAAGCGTTTTCTAAAATAATACTTCAAACATCTTCATCAATATCTCCATATCATTGCAAAGGTTCAAGAAAAATACCTCTATTTGAAGAAAATCAACTCTCATCAAGTCCACAAAATGATCGATTTAAGGTTGAAATTGTCAATTAGGTTTAGTGTTCTTAGAGAAACTAAACGGGTGGGTGAGATAAAATGGATTAGGGTAAAATAAAATGGATTTAGGTGAAATGCAATGGGTCATTTAATACGTGGCTTCACTAGGAGGCGAGAGACTCTCACTCTATACATAATGCCTGGGGTTGAGTGACGGAAGGGATAGATAAATACACTTTTGAGTACTTAAGGTATGTAATAAATCTCCCTAATAGTAGAATCGTGTAACTGACTTTTCGATATAAATTAGATGACAATTTATGCCTTTTCCCTTTCACAATGTGGACTCATCATGTGTACTCCAATTTGATGAATTAGCCCAATAAAACTGGATTTCTATTTATTGGACTTATATAATTAATTCAATTATATTAATTTAGAAAATATATTTTTAATTTATATACCTTTAATTTAATATAATCCATTATTTTATGAATATTTAAATTCAATAAAATTTACGTTGTTACATGTGTGAATAACTTTTTAAATTCTTTATTTAATTTGAAAATTTATTCATTGTGATAAAGAAAAAGCTGACCAAGTGAAAGAGTCCAAAAAGAGAAGGCAACACTCTCTCTCTCCTTCCCTTTAATCGCACAGTACTCTAGAGACCAGACAAGTGAGTACAACTACACTCTCTCTCAAACTGAGCTTTCTCGTCGGAAAATTTTCAGGCTTCCCTTATCGCCGGCGACTTTCTCCGTTTCCGTCCGGTAAGCGTAACTTCTTTCTCCCTTTTCCATCTTTTTCATCTTTTTGTTAGAAAAAAATCATATTGTTATTTCCTTTGTGTGTAGACGGTAGAGTACTCATTATCTGTTATTTTTTCCTCTTAATTTTTGGGTTATAAAAGGGGAAAATTCCATTTTAATAACTTTATTTACTGATAAGTGTACTATTTTCCCCTTTTGTTTTTTTTTTTTTTTTTTTTGACGAAAAATCTTGGATGAAGTGCATGTTGGTACTTCAAATTTCTTGGTGCTCTATGTTGAGTTTAAGGTGATTTTCTTTTTTCTGTTTGTTTTTTTTGTGTTATTTTAAAGGTTTTGGCTTGATAAGTTGTGGATTCTGTAAAGTTTTACTCTTGCTTATTTAGGAATTCCCATAATCATCATTGTTGAATTGGAAGAGATAACCTTATACATATTAGCCCTGAATATATACTCCCTCCTTTCCATTCCATATGATGTAGTTTGACTTACTCAGAGTTTTTAAGAAAAACAAAGATTTTTGAAATTTGTGGTAAAAAAATGAGGTTTGTGTGACTATAAGTCATTTCATTAGGGGTAAAATGAGTATTTAGAAGTTAAATTGTTGCTAAATATAAAAATGTGTCATTCTTTTTTGGACTGACTGAAAAGGGAAGTGAGTCATATAAATTGGGATAGAGGGAGTAGTTATTTGCATGGGTTTAGGTTGAAGAGTAAGTGTTGCTTATACTTTTTCTCTCCCGTGTTGTTTGCCAAGATTGTTAATAGCACATAGGTAAAATTCAATAACGAGTTCATGATGAGGTGAAAAGTTGTTCCAATAAAGTTGAGCTTACATGAAGTCATTTTGATGTAGTTTCTTTTTCATGATTTTTGCAGCATATATATATATATCGCGTGGCTTTAGCTTCAATTTGACGACTTTGCAATTCATGTTGTTTTAAGTTTGCTGTGGAAGTTTCAGTACCTCTTTGTATGACCTTTCAAAAGCTTAATGATTCGGAAAAAAGTGTTCTTGACTTACAAGCGAAAGAGGCTACCAGGTTCTGATCTTTTTCCGGAAAATGGGACTCATAATACACCTTCTGAGTGTAGAAAATCAAAGGCTGTAGCCCCTTTGCTGGAGGAAGAGGAGAAGTATGACAACCCTAGCTTCAAGGATGAAAATAAAGACTTTGAGGTGAGATCTTTGATATAACGTACTCCATTTGGTTTAGGAAACCAAACATTCTATTGGAGGCATGAGGTCTTTGTTGTGCTTTTGATTGAGGTGTAGTAGTAATAGTAGTAGTAGTTGTTGTATGAGGTCCTTTCTTGTGGCTTGATTTTCTTTGGATAGTCATCTTCTAATTTATGTCGTCACATTTGTTAATGAAACCGTGGCAACTATTCTGAATTAAATCGTTATCTACATATGGATCATCTCCTAGATTTCGACTTACTAGTGATTCTTCATAATCAATAAACACAGATGTGTAGTGTGGTGCATGATCCCAACACTTGTATCTCTTGCTTTCAGACGTACATTATGCAAGTGCTAATTATATGATTATTAGCTGCTGTCTCTAATTGCTGTTCAATCTGTGTCTCTCTTTCTCTCTCATTGTTTTGCTTTAGGGAAATTGTTTACTTGCAATTAGAATGACAACCAGGATGAAGAGTATATTAGGGTAAATTCAAGAGTTCATGGTGTTCTTCTTGTGATGAATTGCTTAAGTTGTATATACTGAAACATGTCAGCTTGTGCTTACATGATAAAACTGGTAGGGCTGGGTGCAAGCTGACTGAAACAATAGTGACAAAAGAACTCCTTATGACGGGGTGAAGGTTTAGAAATTGGTATGGGAAGTGTGAGAGCTTAGACTTCGGTAGACTTTTCATAAGTTGAACTCGATTTTTCATTTTTTGTCAGAAAACTAAGTTTTTTATAGCTCGGAAAGCTATTGCTATATTGTACATGGTCCCAAAGGTGACGTAGTGGTTGAAGCATGGGAGTGACAATTCAGGGATCCCAAGTTCGAATCCCAGCTATAACCCTCGATGTGAGCTCATTTTCTCTGACCATAGCGCGCAGGATTACTTTCGCAATCTTGTGCTAGTGGATTTGACAAGTTGCCCAGTTGAATGGTTGAGGAGCGTGCAAGTTGGTCCAGACATATCAATTAAGAAAAATCTCTCTTTTGTACGTGATAAGCAATCACTTGTTGAGTTTATAAGCTACTACTAGATCAAACAAACCGTTGTTGAATTATGTTGGTTGAACTTTTTAAGTAGGGTGAATATAATCTTCTCCCTCTTTTGTCCTACTATCAAATTAATTGTGAAGATGCAGTCATCCCCTTTATTTTATGAGTTCCTAGTATTTAACTTGTGAAACTATTGGAAATGCTTTCTTCCATCGTGAACTGATCTGTTAACACAAGACAACCTTGTTAATCTGAAGATAAATCAATTTAACACAAGCATGTTCACACAACTTGTCAATTTTTTTTCTAGACCTTCGTTACTAGTGTGCTATCCATGTTGATTGGTCTTCTCACTTCTACACCCCCCCTTCCCGCCCCCCCCCCCCCACAAAAATCCTGCTGCATCACTCCATCTGATCTATACTTCTTTCTTTCCCTGCTGCTCCGTTTTAGCCTAGCTGGACCACCATAATCCCTTTAAATTTCTTCAAGTTACCCTATGCACATTTCCTGCTTCCCCTATCTCGCATGATAAAGCAAAGAGAAAAGAAAGATAAACAATAGAAAAAAAGATAGAATTGAACAACCGTACATGCATCTTATGCAGAAACAACTGATTGGACATAGTTGCATTTCAACATTCTCTTTTAAGTTTACTTCTGTATTTTCTAAGGATGAAAATAGTGCACACCATTGAAAATTTATTTGTATCAACTTGCACATTTAAATGCCTGTTCCTTGTCAAAATCAAGATAGCAGATGGGTAATTGAGTTATTGAAATTGTTTTGTACTTATATGATGTGTTCAGGATTTTTATTATGACTTTTTTGGGACTGTGACTGTTAGATAGTCAAGCTTAGCCTGAGAGATGGATTTTGAGCTTCAATGTGACTTTTGGTGGCATTGTGATTTTCATTGAAACAATCTTCTTCTTGCCTCTACTGGATTATGATTCTGGAGGTTAGAAAAGGTGTCTTACGTGTAAACTTCCCAAGTTGCTTAATTGCCATTCATCTTTGCAGGATAATTCTGAAGAAGTTCAGTCTTCAAAGGGTTCCAAAGAGCCTCTCTCTGAAGTAGAACCGAGGAGTTCACAGAAGAGATTATGTTCTTGCATTACTTCAGGCTGTGTATGTGATAGTAAATGCACCCAGAAGTTTTCTCTTTCCCCGTTGACAGTATTGAATTCTTCGAGAGAACAGGATTTGGTCTCCCCAAGTTCTGGTGGTGAGAGGGGATGCAATCTTCAGGATTATGTTTCCTCTGATTTGGTAAAACCGAGTCCGGAAGAAGCTGACACACTAAAAGACATCTCTCTGATCCCCTCTGTAAATGCAGTTAGTACAAGTAAACCGTCTTCCAGTCTGATTACTTTTCAGCGAAGAGCCAAGCGGGACAAGGATGCAGGCCGGGCAGATGCCAAGGGCAATCTTGAAGCTGAAGATGTTGCTTGCTTATCAGTTGTAAATACTGCATGTCTTGTCGCTCCTCATGACTCTGAAAAATCAGTTGCTAAGAGTTGCTCGGTGGATCTTTCAGCAGATTTTAAGCAGCCAGAGGTTAATCCTTATCCTAGACAAGCCACTTCATTGCTACTAATGAAGAGAACTTTTGTCAGTTGATTTTTAGATGATATTAGAAAGTGTGCCATATTAACCTTATTGATAATAATTCATAAATCATCTGAAACATATCTAACCAGTTTTCGTAGATCAATGCTGATTATTCATATTCTTTTCTAATCTATTTTATAGTTATTCGTATTCCTAAACTAAAAGTGCAAAAATGGCAGAAACAAAATACAAATAGATTATGCATTTGTAGGATAGCCATAGTATTTCTCTAGACTCTTACTTTGAATACTTGAGACAAATATTTATACTCATCCCATTTTTCCTTCGACTGTTACAAATATTATATTCTATATTCTGTGTTTCTTGTACGAGTTCTTAGTAACCATGAGCATGCAGATTAAAGCCAAATTTTTTATCTAGACTCTGCTGACTTTTGCAATATGGGTTATTAAATTGATGTCTGGATTTATTTTATTTTTGAGGGCACTTAGACTAATATTTCTTGTTTTTCATCTAATTTGTTTGTTTTGTTTCTATGTATGTTTGGATTTGGTTTTAGGAGATATTATTTTGGGATGTTCTGAGAGTTTTTTTTGTTTTTATTTTCAGAAACATAAAGTCAAGAATATTTGTATAAGAAAACAAAACAACTGTGCAAAAACAAAACATTCTATTTCTATGTCCAGACAAGGCTCAACTAAAGTATAGTTTCAAATGGATTATGTAAATTTACTTGCTTTCCTATAACTACAGATACTAGCCTACAGGTTCTGTAATTTGAGAGACAAATTCACTTTGCATGAGACTTTTTTTTTCTGCATCCTGCTTGAACTGGTTACTTGGTTTTCTCCTTTGACATGTTAAGCTATGTGAAGGCATTGATAACTCAGGTTGGTAGAACCTGCTTGCCACTCAGTTCGTCTTTGCTGTCCTACTTAACACCTGATGAAGACCGACATGCTAATTATTTCTCTAGAAAATCATGTGATTCCAATGTTAATTTATTTTGTTATAGACAACCAACGGAGGTGACAATTATCAATGTGCTTGTGCTGGATCACCTTCACAGATGAAGATGTAAGCTTAACTATCATCTACTCTTGCCTTATAGTGAAGCTAGGGGACAGTTTAATGAAAGATTCTTGTCTGGAAATGTAACCTAGTTGAAGATATTCAATTTTAATTCCTGCATTTTGCTTGTACAGATTGTTAGATGTTAATGAACAGCCTATCTCAGTGAAGGAAGCTCCACCAATCGACAAAGTAGCTGATCCAAATTCTGGAGTAGGTTTCTCTGGTTTGAATGACGGTGTTGCTTCAGATGCTTTCAAGGAGTCATCATTTCATAGCCCTCAGGACCCTTCTTTTGATGGTTTGTCCAGAACTGAAGTGCCAATATCGTCTCCCTTAGAGGTTGCAAGTAACAGTGGTTCCCAAGCTTTAGATATATCTATACCTTGTGGTATGTATTTTTATTTGGTTTTATCCTCCTGGATTTAAGATATATGTTTTTATAGGAGCTCGTGTTCATGAATTTTATGTGTCTCAGTTATAGGAGCTCGTGTCATGAATTTTATGTGTCTCAGTATGCTTCTGTTTTATATTACCATGTTCAGATAGTGACGACAAAATGGACCACAATAGGTCAGAACAAGCGTCTGATGAACACCTCATTCCAACTGCACTGGAAGTTCAGCAGAACCCTCCTTGCTCCTTGAATGGAAATGATTCGACGGTTTTACATAGGGTGCCTTCTGACAAAAGTTTGGGATTACTTGACAACAAGCCTGAGAAGAGAACTCCAATTCATGCAGAGTTGCCTGAAGCTGGTTGCTTATCTGGAAAAGCAATGGCTGATAGTGGTGAAGGCAGTTCTTCGAAGAATGATTTACTGCAGGTATGTGCAGTGTTAAAGAAACTGCTGCTCATCTCAATCTCTACCAGTTTTCTGTGATGCTGTGCACTTTCAATTAAGTGAGTCTTTAACGTTTGATTGAGATGCATTAAATTGTTTGCTTTCAGCTTTTGTCGGAAGATAGAACCTACAACTTTTTCCCATTAGCAAGCCTGCAGGAAAATGAGAGTGCTCATGCTAATTCTAAAGAAGGAAAAGCTTCCTCGTTAGAAGACAAGAGACGTTGTGCGTTTACTATAGCAGAATCCTCAGATTTTCTTGGTTTGTCACTGCCAAGTCAAGCTTTAGTTTCGAGATCCTCACATTTGGCTGACGTATGGAATCAACCAAGCGAATTCATTCAAGGAGCAGCTTCTCAGTTTTCTGTTGATGCATCAATGCTTCACCGACATCAAATGATCCTGGACAACATTCTTAATAGAGCAAGATCTCAAAACGGAAACAAGAGGAGATTTGCAGAAAAATTAGGGTCTCCAACCATGTGGTCAGAAGAGGAGCTAGATTCTCTTTGGATTGGTGTGAGGCGGCATGGAAGAGGTAACTGGGATGTGATGTTGAGGGATCCAAGGCTGCGCTTTTTTTCCTGGAGGACACCAACAGACTTGGCGGAACGGTGGATGGAGGAACAGTCGAAACTTTTACATGGAAAATCCATTTCCCCTGTGAGACAGTTACATAAAGCTGATGTTTCATTCCATGGTATGGATGCTGTTCAACTTTCACTTGGGCATGCACATTCCCAGTCAGAGGACAACATCCGGAGCCAAATACCATTTCATTTTCCAAATGTTCAAAATACTTCGCACAAATTACTTCACCTGGCTACAACAAATGTAGGGACCTTAGATTCTCTCTGTCTCAGGGGAAAACGCAAAAGAGCTAGGTTCAATCAATCCGAGAACTCTGAAGGTTCAGGTGTTGAATGTTCATTCAGTTCTCGAATTATGAACAGAGTGTCTGAAGTAGGTAATTTGCCTCACTGGCTTAAGGAAGTGGTTGCTATCCCACCCAGGCCTCCTGGATTTACCCCAGATTCTTCATGGTTTATCCATCCATGGATTGGTCCACCGTTTTCTGAACCTAACCGAGCTCATTATGAATCAATGAACAGACTGAGCGACTTGTACACTACACCAAAACCTGAGCTGAATAATGGTAATGCTGATTGTGCTCATCTCCCTACGAGAGAGGGGAAACAACATTGTAAGACAGAAGCAGATAAAAAAGTTGAGCTGATTGTCATCAATAGCGACGCCTCATCAGAGGAGACGATATCAGATGATTGTAATGTAAGGCATTAGCTTAAGTTGGGATTTCATAGTTCAACAATGGTTAAGCTTGTATAAAAGTAGCTTAAGTATCTCAGCTATTTCTCGAGGGCGAGATTAGCTGAATCAGGTAGTTTTTATTTTAGCTATTTGCAGGTAGCTGTATGTTGTAAACTCACTTTAGTTCCTAATTAGGGATTGGATCAAAGCCAAGCAAATCCAAACTCCTTCATAAACTCAAGGCTGGTAAGCTTTCTACCTTTGCAAAATGTGATAAAATCCCAGGCTGATAATCATAATAGTGAGAGTTTTGCATGAAGGAACACATTTTTATGATATTTGGTAAACTAATGACTAATAATTTTTCTAGGAGTGTAAAATGTGGCCCAAATAATAGTGATCTGTCTAACTTGCTCAGATTATTATGGATTGGATACAAGATAATGAAGAAAAATTGAGTCAAGAATGATAGTGATATGAGAGATTTACTCTTTGTAGAGAGAGCTAATAAAATCTACACTTTAAACTAAAAGTTAAAGTAGGTGTAGTATGCGCAGTAAAAAATTGATTTTATCTGCTGTCTTTTTGACTTGTAGGATCCCTTCTTCCTACAAGACCTTCTTCTCTATAGCCTTGAAATGTGGTTTATGACTTGTGGAAAAGGATGACACGCCATATGCGTAAATTCTAAAATTTGAAGTTTGATCAAAGTCAGCCATTTTGGTAGACAAGCATGAAATTGATTTTTGATGGTTCAAATGATGATTTAGTCGAATTGTTGATTTGGATGATTGAGTTAATTTGTAGTTGAATTTATGTTGAGTTTTGGTGCATATATCCTCAAATCCAGAGTTTTGACCACAAATGTGGATAAAAAGTATAGCAATATGAGTGTTTGCTTATGTAGATTACAATTGTTCCGTGACTTTGAGAAAGGGCAATACTATTTTGTACTCATTTGGAAATCGAATTGAAGACAAGTTTAGACTTTATTTTTGTACTCATTTGGACATCGAATTGAAGACAAGTTTAGACTCTATTGGAGTGCTTATATTGGTAATTAATTTATGATATTTGAATAATATGAAGAGAATCTCATATTAACAAGCACTTGTGCAAATACCGATACCATGTTACGAAAATTTTCTCCTTACTATGGATGCATGCATGCATCATACTTTCATATGCTTAAATGTGATAACTCATGCATGTTATACTCGATGAATCGAATGAGTGGATTTGATATGTTCATATCCTCAATTGGACTACATTTTGAGTAAAAATTATACGGATAATCTAATATACAAGTGTTTGGTTGTGTTTTATGTAAAAAAGAAGAAACGACGGGTTTTAAGAGACCCACTTAATTTTTAAAGTAAAATTAAGAAAACTAAATTTTTTCAAAAGATTAAAACAGAAATCAATTGAAAATATTAAAGGGGGTTAGGGGGTTCATATTAGCATTTCGAGAAGGGTTTGAAAGCACCTGAAATGCCCGCTAACACGCGATTATCCAATAATTAACAATTTGGCTAAACGGTTTAAAAATAAAAGCCTACTTTGTTTAAAGAAATAACAACTTAAAACTAGAAATTGTTTTTAAAAGGGAAGGGGAGATAGAATAAGGATATTACTTAAGTACTAGATATTCTAAAGTCAAATAAAATATACTTGTTTGATTTTTGAAAGGTATGATTGGTTCATCTTTTGTGGAATTGAATTAAAGAAAAAACCTTAGAATTAATTAAACAAGTAAAACACAATAACAAATAAATAAATAAATAAAGGGAAGAGAGGTTTGGGGTTCTGTCGGCCTGGGCCAGAACTTGGGCCTAATTTTTATTTTGGGCTTTTGACCCATTCGGCACCTATCCTAATAACTAGCATTAAAAGCTGAAATGCTTTCTTTGGGCTTTTGGCCCCATTCTTGCCCCTCTTGTACCTGTCCTAACATCTAACAAATAATACTGAAAAAAATAAATTGGGTCTTTGCAACTTACGGCAGTCTTTGATCTAGCCGAGCTGGTACAAAATACCCGGCTTTAGAGCTTGATGCAGTCAAACTTTACCCTATTTCAAGGTTGCCGCTAAGCAACATTTTCTGATGATGGTGAAGAGTATTCTCCCACAATGTCTGTTGGCAGGTCGGCTTCCGGAGTTTGAGTCTCAAGCGAGGGATCACCGGCCCAATTACAATACAAAACAAAGCTGGAAATTTTAGAAGGGGCTTTTTGGGCCCATTTCTGCCACTCATTTTCAGCCTTTTGAGGCTGCTGCTGCTGAAATTTTTCAGGCTCAAACCCAATGAAAATATCTTCCATTTCAATCAGCTTAAAGGAGGTTGACTCGGAGAAAGGAGAATGCAGGAGATGGCGGAGTTCAATTGGACTTGAGCAAGAGAGTTCATGTAAAAGTAAGAAAGATAAGGGTTATCACGAGTCCGAATATAGCTTGATGAACTAAACAATATCAAAATAATACTAAATTTTGACTTAAAACAAATTAGAATGAACAAGACAATCAGGCAAAAACCAAAGAAGAGAAATATTTAAACGAAAACCAAAGATACTGACTCAAATCACATGAAGTAAAGACCTGACCACTGTAACAATTCAATACTTGACCAAGAAATTGATAACTGGAACAATTTTAACAAGTTTAAGAGGAGTTTAACTAAAGTAAACACAACCATAAATAATCTGGAAATAAATCGTTTTTTTTTTTACTTAAAACTAAAAATCAAATTTTTCTTCCTCAGCTTGGTTTGAATATTAATTGAGGATGGATACAAAATTCTAAAAAAAACTATAAATACAAAACAAACTAATAGGAAATTGTTCTTCCTCAGCTTGGTCTTCAAAAAGTTTTTCGAAATCTTCAGCACCCAATTTTTTTATTTTTTATTTTATTAATAGTGTCTTTACATAATAGAGGGAAATCTCAAAAGATACTTGGTGACAATGTATTTATCTTTATCTGCGTGAAAAATATTTTGAAGAAATTGTGAGATTTTTTGAACAAAGTGGAGGAAAATAGAAGAGGTGATTTTCTTAGACAAAGAAAGAAGAGAACAATGGTGAAAAACTCAAGAGAGAGAAAGGAGAAATTTGGGATAAAAACATAGAAAGAGGGGAAAGTGGGTAATGAGAGTTTTTTTCTTCTTTTTCACGGATAGCGGAGTAAAATTAGTCTAATATGGGGCCTGATTTGAGAAAGAAAAGAAAAGAAAATTAATTATATTAGGATACATTTTATTTGCTGAAATATTGACATTTTCAATAATTTTTTTGAAGTGTAGATATTTTTAATAATTATGTTAAAGAGTTTGACTAGTTTGGTAATTTTCCCAAAAAAGAACCAGTAACATGTATTGAGGTCTATCAAACTCCATCTAATAGCTTGAACTTGTAATAAAAAAACTAACCTGACCTATGATGATGATCAAATTAGTACATACACAAGTGCCCGAAGAACTTAGGGTGAAATTCCTATAATCAGGTAAAGAAATTTTAAAAGACATAGATTCGTCAGTTTTGCATTGAAAACATAATATGTTATGTAGTGAATTATCTGTTTGGATTTCAACATCCAGGATACCACAACTCTAGTTCTTCTTTATTAATGAGTCGTAGATTAAAAATCGTTCTTAAATATTCTCAACAAATCCTATTCGAAATAGTGATCATAAAAGTGAATTCTTGCATAAATTGTCATTTCTCGCTACACTTTTTATGTGGGGTTCGATCTCAACCTAGTTGAGTTCTATATTTGACAACGACTGCTTTATACATACTTAAAAGGTGTAATTTGGGCGACATCACACCCCATCCTTGACATTAATGCAATAGGCATTGTTAGACATTATGTTGACAAAGTCTTCCACCATATCAAAGCTCATAAGAATATGTATGTTTCTAAAGAAGTCAATTTTGCTATCACCTTTAATACCACAATGTATTGTTATATGCTTCCTCAAATCTTCAAGCTCAGGTCAACCATAAGAAAAGTTACCATGATTGCATATTGTAAATTTTCGATGGTTCATTCGCGAAACTTCTGATTCAATCCACTTCACATTGGTATTTGTTCTAAAACATTTGATCTGGAATTTGTTCTAAAACTTCTTTTTTTTTTTTTAAAAAAAGTAAAATAATTGTAGAGGGGATCTCACCAACCAAAGAAATTCCCCCTTTTAGCTGCAGAGAAGTAAATAGATAAAGAAAGATTGATTTCAATGTTATTTCCCCTTTTTTGTTCTTGTATTTGTTTCTCTAAAAGAAACAAATATTGAATCATGACAATGCCAGATATCCAAAGAGTACTCATGAAGGATACCAAAAAATATAAATAAGATCCATAGTTATGAAAGAGCCTCAGTGTACTCTTATTAAGAAACCTTAGAGGTGCCTTGGTAACATAAGTCCATGTATCTTGATGTATGGTTTCATGATCTAAATTGTACATGTCTTGACTGATTTGAACCAATATCATTTTCACCCTCTGATTCTGCATCATCGCTGCTCTGACTCGAAAAACCACTAAAACTTACAGTCTTGGACTTTACGTTATTTTGTTGTCGATGATTGTTATTGTCTTTAAAATTGAATGTGTCCTTTTCATTATCGTTTTTTTACCTTGCTTTTACGTCTTGAGTTTGAGTTTATGTTTCGAGAGGAGACTTTATCTTGCTTTTACCTCTTGATTCCGAACTCCATTTGACAGATTTTGTTGGTATTCCTCCTCCAGGTTCAAGACTGATGTCTTCTCTCTCATTCTCTGAAGATCCTGATGTACTTCCGTATCCGTAATCAGAACTTGCTCCATCATCCTCATCACTGTCGAAAACATTTTCATTAATGCCAACTTTTTTATTGTAATGAACATTTTGTTCATCATTCTCACTGCTATCATCCTCATTCTTATTTGGTAAGGCTTCGTTATCTGAACTCTTCTGCTCGTATTCATCGTTGTCTTTCTCAGGAGACGGTGGAGATTCAGGAATCGGTTCATCCACGTTGAGGGCAGTAAGAGCAGCTACGACATCACTGATTAAGGGACGGACTGATGGCTCTTCTTGTAGACACATGGCTGCAACTCCAACTGCTTGATTCAAACTTCTCTCAGGAAACTTGTTCTTGAGAAGTGGATCCGCCATTTCTCTGAACCTTTTCGGATTCCTGAAAATCGGTTGTGCCTATTCAATCACATTTCACAATCAGTATCACAAATTTAACTAGTGTGATCAAAATATTGAATGAGACTACTGGTTTCTCACCCAAGCAACTAAGTTTTGCTCCTCTGTGGGCCTTGTAGTATCCACTGCACGGCGCCCTGTAATAATTTCAAGTAAAACAACTCCAAAACTATATACGTCTGACTTGAAAGAGAGTTCACCGGATCTTTCATACTCTGGAGCACAGTAACCATACGTTCCCATTACCCTCGGTGATATATGTGACTTATTCCCTCCACCTGCAAGCTTGGCAAGGCCATAGTCCGAGAGTCTAGGCGTGAAATCTTCATCTAATAGAATATTGGTAGTTCTGAGATCACGATAAATAATTGGTGGGTTGGCCTTCTCGTGTAGATACTCAAGTCCCTCTGCTGCACCTGAGGCTATCTTCATTCTGTTTTGCCAATCTAATGGCTTTTGATCCTCCTTAATGTCTGAATAATACAATCAATAAAGAAACATTATTAATATTTGAGAAAGCATGATAGAACAACTATATATATGAGCTGCATTTTACCAATTAGATGATCAGCAAGACTGCCCATTGGTCTGTATTCATAGACTAAAATTCTTTGATCTCCATCAGCACAGTATCCGATGAGATTGACAAGATTTTGGTGGTTAAGTAGACTTAGCAATAAGACTTCAACTTGAAACTCCTTGTTTCCTTGTGTTCCTGTCCTGTCTAGTTGCTTTACTGCCACAACCTATTTATTTCGAAATATCAGATGGTGACAAAGATGATATATAGCTTAGTAGTTTCATTAGAGTAAAATTAGTTAGTTACCTCTCCTCCTTGAAGTGTTCCCTTGAAGACTCTTCCAAATCCACCTTCCCCTATTAGGCATTCTTGTCGGAAGTTCTTTGTTGCGCTTGCTAGCTCACGGAATGTGAAAGTTTTCGCGTTCCTGCTATCTCCATTTTCAACAGGAGGGCTATCTTGATCAGCGCTATTGTTGTTATTATTACCATTTTCACATGATGCTTCTTTGTAGTTGTGTTCTTTGAAACATACAAGAAAAAAAGCAAACATTACAAAATTAGTCATGTGTTAGGAAAAGTACACAAAGTTTCATAAAAAAAGGAAGATACCAAAATGTGGTGAGGAGGAAGGATGATTATTAGCAGGGCGAGCAACCGGGACAGGCTTGTCCTGTACCGGTGGCTCGTTGGTTTTCTTAGACCGGAAACAGGGGAGGCAACTCATATCATTGATTCATTAGCCCATTCATATTCCTTCTTTAGAAAAGAAAATATATCATATATATTTTCACCTTATGTTTCAAGAATGGAGCTAGGGGAAAGAAAATGTTTATATCTTTTGAATAAATAGTAGTGTCATGCATGAAATGTTTATATCTTTTGAATAAATAGTAGTGTCATGCATGAAATGTTCACATTGGAAAAACAAATTAGACCTAAAAATGGTGGCATGGCATGGCATTTGGGAAGAGGGTTTTCCAGGTTGAAAGAAGGGTGGTGTTGCAAATTATTGAAGGAAAACAAATCATTTGGAGCATTGGCTCACATGAATTTCCATCAAGATTTCTCATTATTAGTGGGAGAGAATAAAATAAGGGAGATTTGGATGGTCACCTCTTCATTGGGACTTTACACACAAATATACTTATAATATAATATTTGCAACATCTTTTTTCCTTCCTACTATTTCTATCTTTGCCTTTTTTATGATTTTATTTTTATACTATCAATCAATGTGTAGCGAGGGGTCATCAAAACTCATAATTTCAAATTCTCAATTTGTCTCTAATTGTTTACTTTATTTTGAAGTTACTAATTTTATTATTCATGAATAATTATTTATAATTAATTTTTTAGATAGCCTAATAATATAAAAAGAAAATCACACATTAGGTGTAGAAGTTAAAACGTATTGGCATGTTAATTTGACTAATCTTTCAAATTAAATTCAATCAGATTAACTCAATATTTTCAAATTTAAATTTAAATATTTAAAAATTATACGAAAATAACGATAAGTTGCAATTAGTGTCATGTCAATATGATTTTTAAAATATACAATTTATAATATTGGTTAAAGTTTATATCATTTGACTATAAAAAATGAAAAGTTTCACATAAATTGGGATTAAGGGAATAGTAATCTTGCTATATTGTATATAAAGCTTATATTTTGCAATCCATCATGACTTATTTAATTTGTGAAGTACTCCAAATTTTCTACTTTTTATTATGAATTGATCCATTACCATCTGAAAAAAATCATAGGGAAAAGGATTTGCCATAAGTGGTAAAAGATTTTTTTTAACTTGCTCATCTTTCACTAGGGCATATATCCACCATTTCTCTTTTGGCATAATTGAAATGTGTAATGAGTTTATTTAATGATAAAAACTTTTTTGGCATAATTGAAATGCTTAATGAGTTTATTTAATGATAAAAACTTAAAAGTTTGGAATAGTTTGAAGTGTATGACATGAAGGCAACCAAGTAGCAAATATTTGAAATCTTTATAACTATTAGTATTTTAATATGCTGAGACGTTACTAGCACTACACCAATAGTATAATATTCCACTAGAGACAAACAACGCATGAACATGTTCACAGATTTCCTCAAATAAATTTAAAAAATTGTTTTGTCCCAAAAAAAACATTTTCATGCCAAAATTCCTACGTGTAAGGAAAAACAATTACATCTCAGTATATTCATTACCTGGAGGACTATTTTTGTTGCTATTCGATTTATGAAAGTCACAATGCTCGTTTGATCGTTGATTGGAAAGTGAATTATGCATGTATTAAAATTAGACATAAACTAAAATTATGTTTGATAGTATTGTAATTACAATGTATACAATTTAGTACATCAAGTATGGTGTTTGATTACTGACTTCCAATTCCATGTAACTAGTTAATTCACATATCAATTATAAGAGAATTATGTATTATTTATGTTAGGTAAACAATGAAATAATTAATACTTATATAAATAACCAAATTCTACATAATTAAAATTTACATAATTAATTCTTGCCTAATTTTTAGCAGCAACACAATATTTGTTGGGTTTAAACAAGATGCGAATGAGAAATAAAAATGAATGAGAAATTAGAAATTAGAAATGTGGGGGAACCAATTTGGAGGGAAAATGAAAAGTTATTGAAAATGAAAAGACATTTCTCCCATATTGGTAGAAGAAAAGAAAATGTTTGTCCTTATATTAGGAAACACTTCCTTTAGCTCTTAAAGGGTTAAGCAGAAGGTGCCCCTTGCATTGTTGTCGCTCGACTTCGGTTTCAGCTTTTGATGTGATTGATTAATAATTTATTAGGCAAAATTTATTTAATCAATCTCATTAATTAATTGTTTTTCCTTAAAATTAATTCAGAACGTTAATTAATTAACGGAATTGATTTCACATAACAGAGTTATTTGAAAATTTGTGTAATGGTAAAGTCGCTAAAAAAGGACATGTTTCTTCAAACAAACACTTTTTTTCCTAAAAGACACAAACGTTCTAAACAGACATGTCTTGTCTGAACATGTGCGTTCACACTTGTTGTTGGCTATAAATAGAGAGACTTTTCTCAGTTTTTGAACACTGGAAATTTTCTTTCTTCTGCATACATTTTCTTACAAATAAAATTGTCGATCGACTGAGTTTGTGTGGGTGCTCTTGTACCACTAAGTACTAGAAACTGATATCTAATTGAACTGAGTTCCATGAACATGCAAATATGCTGAAATGCAAGAACAACTGAAGGAACAAGATTCTAAGACTGAATTTTACGCAAGAGTAAACTGAAAGACTGGAGAGGAACTATTACCACAAGCTGAAACGGAAACGGAAGGAAAGAGGTGAGGATACTTGGCCTTCATGGATGCTTCTTCTTCCCAAGTAGCTCCCTCTACGGACCGACTCCTCCACAAAACCTTCACTGAAGCGACTTCTTCATTTCTCAACCTACGATCCTGACGGTCAAGAATCTCTACTGACACCTTTTAATAAGTGAGACTATCCTTCACAACCACACTCTTTAATGGTACTATTGATGCCGGATCACCCACACACTTCTTCAACAAGGAAATGTGAAAGACTGAATGAACCGCTGCTAGTTCTGCTGGCAACTCTAACTCATATGCCACATTACCAACCCTTTTCAAGATTCTGTAAGGACCTACATATCTAGGACTGAGCTTCCCTTTCTTGCCAAATCTCATCACCCCCTTCATAGGTGACACATTTAGGAAAACCCAATCATCGATTTCAAACTCTAAGTCCCTTCTCCTCATATCTGCATAGGACTTCTGACGACTCTGAGCTGTCTTAAGTCTATCCATGATGAGCTGGACTTTTTCCATAGCTTCATGAACTGAATCTGGCCCAATCAAGACTGCTTCACCTACTTTGAACCAACCAATCAGAGACCTGCATCTACGCCCATATAGTGCCTCATACGTGGCCATCTGAATACTGGAATGAAAGCTATTATTATAGGCGAACTCTATGTGAGGTAGGTGATCATCCCAACTACCCTTGAAATCGATCACACAAGCTCTCAACATATCCTCTAAGGTATGAATGGTACGCTCTGCCTGACCATCAGTCTGTGGATAAAATGCTCACTGAGATTTACCTGGGTACCAAGATCTTTCTGAAATGATTTCCAGAAATGAGAGGTAAACTGAGGACCTTTATCTGAGATGATAGACAAGGGAACCCCATGCAACCTGACTATCTCATGGATGTAGAGTTTGGCGCAGTCCTCCGCTGAATCTGTAGTCTTGACTGCCAAGAAGTGAGCGTACTTAGTAACTTTGTCCACTATTACCCAAATGAAGTCATCTTGTCTGCGAGTACGAGGTAAACCCGTAATGAAGTCCATGTTTATCACTTCCAACTTCCATGTAGGAATGTTAATATCCTGAGTCATACCTTATGGTTTCTGATGTTCTACTTTAACCTGTTGACAATTAAGACACTTGGCCACAAAATCTGCTATGTCTCTCTTCATGCTGTTCCACCAAAAGACATTCCGTAGATCACGGTACATCTTAGTGGCACCTGGATGAATGAAATACCTGGAGTTGTGAGCTACTGTAAGGATTTGCTGCCTCAACTCACTCACATTAGGAACACATAGGCGACCTTGGTAACGAAGTACACCATCTCCCCCTTGGGAGAAAACCTCAACTTTCTGCTGATGAACTGCACCTTTAAACTGAAGTAATATAGGATCACTATCCTGTTTTTCCTTAACCTCCTCTACCAATGAAGATTCTGATCCATTCTGAACTATCAACCCACTATCTGATGTGTCAGTAAGGTAAACTCCTAAGCAAGCAAGCCGGTGAACATCTCTGGCTAGCTCTTTCCTTTCTTTCTCAACATGTGCTACACTACCCATAGACACCCTGCTGAGAGCATCTGCTACTACATTGGCCTTACCCGGATGGTAAAGCACATTCATGTCATAATCTTTGAGAAATTCAAGCCATCTCCTCTGACGAAGATTCAACTCTTTCTAGGTGAACACATACTGGAGGCTCTTATGATTTGTGAACACATCAACGTGAACATCATACAAGTAGTGTCTCCAAATCTTTAAGGCAAATACTACGGCTGCAAGCTCGAGGTCATGAGTCGAGTAGTTCTTCTCATGGACCTTAAGCTGTCTAGAAGCATAAGCTATGAATTTACCTCGCTGCATCAATACACAACCTAGGCCGATCCTAGAGGCATCACAATAAATCACATAACCATCTGAACCATCTGGTAGAGTCAAGACGGGAGCTGTAGTCAACCTAGTCTTCAGTTCTGAGAAAATTTTCTCACACTCATCTGACCACTGAAATTTTACCTTCTTCTGAGTCAACTTGGTCAATGGGGAAGCTATGGATGAAAATCCTTCAAAAAATCTCCTGTAATAACTGACCAAACCCAAGAAACTTCTGATATCTGTTGGAGAGGTGGGTCTGGGCCAGTGCTGCACTACCTCAATTTTCTAAGAATCCACTCGGATCCCTATGCTGGATACCACATGACCAAGGAAAGCGACAGACTGTAACCAAAATTCACATTTACTGAACTTAGCGAATAGCTGGCGATCTTTGAGAGTTTGCAGAACAACTCTCAGATGAGTCGCATGCTTCTCCTCACTCCGAGAATAAATGAGGATATCATCGATAAAGATGATGACGAAAAAGTCCAGATACTGTTTGAACACTCTGTTAATTAAGTCCATAAAAGCTGCAGGAGCATTTGTTAGTCCAAAAGACATAACCACAAATTCATAATGACCATACTGAGTTCTGAAAGCTGTCTTTGGAATGTCACTATCTCTGACTCTGAGCTGATGATAGCCAGATCTGAGATCTATCTTATAAAAGCAACTAACACCCTAAAGTTTTTTGAACAAGTCATCAATCTTGGGGATAGGGTACTTATTCTTGATTGTGACTTTGTTCAACTGCCGATAGTCAATGCACATTCTGAGGGAACCATCTTTCTTTTTCACGAACAAATCTGGAGCACCCCATGGAGAGATACTAGGTTCGATAAAGCCCTTATCTAGAAGGTCTTTCAAATGTTCTTTTAATTCTTTAAGCTCGGCTGGAGACATTCTGTAAGGAGGAATCGAAATAGGCTGGGTATCTGGATGGAGATCTATTCCGAAGTTGATTTCCCTTTCGGGAGGAAATCTGGGAAGATCTTCTGGAAACTCATTTACTACTGGACTGACTCAAGAGTTGGGGTTTCAGAGTTTGAATCCTTAACCCGAACAAGATGATAGACATACCCTTTGAACATCATCTTTCTGGCCTTTAGGTAAGAGATAAATCGTTCATAGGCACTGAGCTATTACCCTTCTACTCCAAGACTGGCTTGTTTGGAAACTGAAACCGAACGATCCTAGTTCTACAATCGACTGAGGCATAACAAGAATGTAACCAATCCATGCCTAGAATGATATAAAAATCTACCATTTCTAACTCTACAAGATCTGCTGAGGTGACTTTCTGAGAGACTGTGACAGGGTAATTTCTGTATACCCGTCTAGCTATAACTGGGTCACCAACTGGAGTAGAGACTGAGAAAGGTTCTGAAAGGATTTCTGGACTGACACCGAAGTTTACTGCTATATAGGGAGTTACAAAAGGCAATGTAGCCCCTGGATCTAACAACGTATAAACATCTAAATGAAAGACTCATAATGTACCAGTGACCACATCAGGAGAATTTTCCTAGTCCTGGCAAGCCTGGAGAGCATACAACCTGTTTTGGCGCTGACCGCCACCTGTACCTGACGAAACACCCTGCTGAGTTGGGCGACCTGCTGGTGCTGCTGGTGCTGCTGGAGCTGTAAACTGAGCCATATTTTTGTTACCTCATTTCCCCTGCCTGGCAGAAGAGCAATCCTTCAACCTATGGCCATACTGACCACACCCAAAACACCCTTCCTTGCCTGCAAGACACTCTCCCGGATGGTTCTTACCACACTTTGGACAAGTTGGGAAGATCCTGTTACTTAAAGCACTCCCTTGAGATTTAGAGCCTGATGCCATACCTTTCTGATCCTGTCAAAACGTAGGGATGGAGCACTAGCTGATGAAGGTGCTGGGGCGTAGACCTCTGCTGAAATTGTGAGCGATTTCCACCGCCCGAATTTTGCTGTGAGTACTCATAGTTTCCTGTTCTAGCCTTTTTGTTATCCTTAGCCAATTTCCTAAGCTTATCTCCCTCAACCTGCTGAGGATGAGTCATTAGTCTGGAGATATCCATATCTCCTAGAAGCATAGCATTCCTGCACTCGGTCTTCACCAGATCGGATACCCCAAATAGGAACTTACTCATTTGTGCCCTGGAATCGGCAACCATGTGTGGAGCATACCTGAAGAATTGAGTGAACTTCAGTCCGTACTCTTGGACCGACATTAAACCCTGCTTCAAGTTCATAAACTCTTGTGCCTTAGCTTCTCTCAATTACCTTGGGATGAACCTGTCTAGAAAAGCTCCAGTAAAACAATCCCAAGTCACAGGAGCTGCATCTGTACCCCTGTTATCTTTCCACTGAGTGAACCAGATATGAGCCACATCCTTAAGTTGGTAGGATGCCAACTCGACACTCTCAGTTCTAGTCACTTGCATTACTCCAAGAATTTTCTTAACCTCATCAATAAAGTTCTGTGGGTCCTCACCAACCTTCGACCCTAGAAACTCTGACAGATTCATCCGAACAAAGTCTCAAACCCTAGCTGCAGCTGATCCAACATTAGTGTTTGTAGGAACTACGACCTGCTGATTATTCTGATTGGCCACACTATGAGCCAAAAATTGGATCGCATTTTGAAATTCTGCATTCATAACCTCATGGTTTGGGACTGGAGGAACTGTGTTAGCATTGCGTGCATTAGCATTCCATGCGTTAGCTCTACGAGGAGGCATGATCTGAAACGCATAACGACGAATTAGAAAGGAGAAGTTGGATCATACCCACGCATGATAAGAATAGCAAAGAAAGTGAATTTTTTCTTAAAACATTTCGTAGCCTCCCCTTCATAGATGTGGTGCACTTCACACCCATGAAATAAACACTACTTAGTGCGGCTTTCAGACATCCTAGGACTCTTGAACCTAATGCTCTAATACCAAATTTGTCACCCCCCGAGGCTACTCCCTTGACGTAACACGGGACCTAGGATCACGAGTGACCCCAAACTAACCCTGTGTCTGGCATAATCATAAGCATATTGAGAATAACTGAATAATACATGAACTATGCGGAAGCTAAAACAATGGATAACTGGAAAATGGGGAATTTTCATCTAGTCTGAATGTATAAAACATACTAAGAGTTTACTAACACTGAAAGATCAAACTTAACAATTCAAGTTGATTCTACTAATATGTCTGAAAAGCCTCTAACTGAGTTGAGTTGCTGGGACATGTCCCCCAACTAACTCTAACAAAATTGAAAACTAAATAAAAATACTAAAATGAAAGCAAGTTTATTATTCTCGGAATATGATGACTCACCACTGAAGCTGCTGAGTGCGGATCGAGAATTGATCTAAGCGCGATCTGGATGCTGAGTACCTGAACCTACATCATGAAAGAATGTAGCGCAGAGTATGCGTCAGTACTTTGAATGTACTGAGCATGAAGGATATAGATATTAAGCTGAAACAAGGCATAACTGAGCAATACTGTAAACTGAGCAAGAATATACATACTGAAAACATAACTGAAAAGCTGAACTGAATGCAATGACCAAACTAATCATGAACAAAACATGCTAAACTGAATACTAAAGTATATACTAAAAACCTGGTTAAATGCACTAAGAGTATGACTGTGGAAGCTATTATTAACCGACATAAAACCACGTGAGCTAAATGTGGAGTCCGATGTATACGCCCCATCGAGATGACCCAATATACCTTGCTAGGGGTAGAAAGTCATGAATGGCGTGATCACTAAATCTGATGCCCAACAGAGGGGACTTATAATCCTACGGGGGCACGTAGTTCTGGGACTCTGAGGGTATGCTGAACCCTAGTCGAACTCTGTGCTAAGTATACTACCAACTGAATGTGTATGTGACTGAAATGTAACTGAAATACTGATATACTGAATAACTCAAAATACTGACATGCAAATCTGAGAATGCAACATTTATATACTGATAATGTAACATTCGAAACTGGAGCATGATTATTTGTTTAACGGACCTAGCAAGTGCAATTCATGAACTAAGAGAATCTACACAACTAGGGTTCTGAGTTTCATACAAGGAGCTGAACAACGTTACCAAGAAAACATGATATTTAGATTATGGAAACCATAGCAACTGAAATCATAATAATTCTCCAAGATTTTACAAACCCTAAGTCTAGACAAGATATGTAGAATCAAGGAATTGACTGAATTCTAGGGACCTAGTGGATAAAAGGAACCCACTAGTGAAATCCCACATACCTGGTGACGAAATCTACGGAGAAATTCTTTTATTTCGGGACTGAACTGAAGAAAACCTGTTTCGTGTTCTTGAGAAAACTGGCGCCTCTTTCCTCTCTTTTTGCTCTAAGTTTTGGATGATTTTGGAGAATAAAGGTTTTAGGTAGGTTCTGAATATATTATTAGGCTTAAACTGAGTAAAACGACGTAGTTTAAGGATAAAATAAATAAAAAAAGGCCCAACTACCCCTAAGCTAACTGTTGACCACGACCTACGGACCCCTGACCGACGGACCGTGGTCTAATCGATGGTCCGTCCTGCAGGTCTGTCGTCTGGCTTCAGAGAGGTGGAACTGGGACCCTGATCTACGGACCCCTAACCACGAATCGTGGTCTGAACGATGGTCAGTTGGTCAGGCTGTGGTTCATGGCCTCTGGGGATCTCGTAGGTGACCAGTCCACGGACCACACCTACGGTCCGTGGTCCTATCAACGGGCCGTGGTTGTCCTCCGTGGCTGGCACCTGCAACTTTTAAAAACTGCTATTATTCAGTATGTCAGTTACATTTCAGTCACATACACATTCAATTGGGAGTATACTTAGCACCGAGTTGGACTAGGGTTCAGCGTACCCTCATAGTCCCAGAACTACGTGCCCCCGTAGGATTATAAGTCCCCTCTGTTGTGCATCAGATTTAGTGATCACGCCAGTCATGCCTTTATACCCCTAGCAAGGTATATTGGGTCCTCTCGATGGGGCGTATACATCGGACTCCACGTTTAGCTCAAGTGGTTTTATGTTGGTTAATAGTAGCTCCCACAGTCATACTCTTAGTGCATTTAACCAGGTTTTCAGTATATACTTCAGTATTCACTTTAGCATGTCTTGTTCATGATTAATACTTGGTCATTGCATTCAGTTCAACTTTTCAGTTATGTTTTCAGTATGTATATTCTTGCTCAGTTTACAGTGTTGCTTAGTTATGCCTTGTTTCAGCTTATATATGTTTGTTCAGCTTAATATCTATATCCAGCATGCTCAGTACATTCAAAGTACTGACGCATACTCTACGCTACATCCTTTCATGATGTAAGTTCAGGTACTCAGCATCCAGATCGCGCTTAGATCAATTCTCGGTCCGCACTCAACAGCTTCAGTGGTGAGTCCTCATATTCCGAGGACAATAGACATGCTTTCATTTTAGTCTTTTTATTCAGTTTTCAGTTTTGTTAGAGTTAGCTGGGGGGCATGTCCCAGCAACTCAACTCAGTTAGAGGCTTTTCAGACATATTAGTAGAATCAGCTTGAATTGTTAAGTTTGATCTTTCGGTGTTAGTAAACTCTTAGTATGTTTTATACATTTAGACTAGATGGGTATTCCCTATTTTTTCAGTTATCCATTGTTTTAGTTTCCGCATAGTTCATGTATTATTCAGTTATTCTCAGTATGCTTATGATTATGCCAAACACTGGGTTAGCTTGGGGTCACTCGTGATTCTAGGTCCCGTGTTACGTCAAGGGGGTAGCCTCGGGGCGTGACAGAAGTAGTATATATAGAAGGCCTCCCATTTGTAAAATCATCCAACAAAGTGTAAACAATCTTCCACAAAGCAATACAAAGCCTTCTTTCAAAGCTCTCTTGTTTTTCTTTACATTCTCTTAGCGATCTTAAGTTCAAAGGCTTACTTGAGCTTACAAGACCGTGAAAGATTCATGAATAAGTTGTCGAGTGCCGCAAAGAGCTTTTGTGAGACTCAAAATATGTGACACATTGCTAATAATTCAACGACATAGATGCTCTTCTATTGGATGAAAAACTCTTTCGTGGTACCATTGTCCAACATTCAACCTTGTTGAACTCTTCATCCTTGTCTTTGTTTTCAGTACTTATAATATCTATGTTTTAAAAAATTACTTGTTGCCCAACGTCGACATTTGATGCAATGACCGTTTCTACATTATTTTGACCCTCAATTATTTGCTATTATCTATCATGTGAATAGGTGGAAGTTTGTGCAAAGTTGACCTCCCAATCACCTAATAGAAACCTTACAAGTTTTTTTTATACTAGAAATGAGATTACATTAAAATAATAATTTAAGTTAAAAATCTAGTACTAAATGCAGACATTAAATTTAAAAACAAAATTCTATATTTAGTCAGTGACCAATAATAAAAAGGATTGCACATTATTCCCCGATGAAATGTTCATAAGAAATTTCAACCTCAATCTTATCAAAATATCATAATAATCATACTTCATTTTAAACCCTATCCCACAGGCGCGTAGCTACATTGTTTGTCGGAAAATTACGCTGTATATTAAAGTAAAACGATGTATAAAGTGGTTAAATAACGTATTCTGGACACCCTTGACACAACAAGATGTTGTAGCCTAGTGATTTTAGGTGCCTTGAAAAAGCCAAACCTTTAAGTGTTTGTGAGTTCAAATCTTGCTAGAAGTAGTTTTAAGCCTCTTTTTTTCAAAAAATTCATGTATATTACGTAGTTTAATTTTAAAATTTCTAGTGCACTCACTAATCTAAAAAAAGATATATACACGTACAATTTCTGGACACCCTTTGTGAACTTTCTGGCTACGCCACGGCTATCCCACCACACAAAACCAAATAAAAAAGAAGAAAAACTCAATGTACATTATTGATGTAAAAATTATTAACACAATTAATTATTTATAAGGTAATTATGTATATAATTCGACGAGAGAGCATTAATTCGTAACATAATAAGAATGATAAGTGGTGTATTATTACAAATTAAATAATATTGTGATAATGTATTTACTAACTTGTTTTAGGCAAGAAATCTAGGTGAATTTTCTTTGGCTCATTCTATATAAGTGCATTATTTGACATCATTTTATATAATTTCATCTTAGTTCTCTTCCTTTTTCTCCTTTTTCCTCATTCATTATACTTTCAATCAAAACTCCATCGAACTCTCTATTTAGATACACTTGTCAGTAACAAAATCAAAAGAAATTTTCTTTCTGATTGAAAATTTCCGACATGAAAATCATCATCGCAAACACTTTATGTTGGACTTTATTCATATGTAAACCTAACCTTTTATCTCTTTCTTTTTTTCTCTCTCACTAGTTATAGGACTCTCTCTCTCTAGATCCCAATTGAAAGGACCTCTTTGTCTTCTTTATCATGTTTTTTTTATTACTCCATTTTTATTGTTATAATATTTTTAAAAAAATTTGTGCTATGAGTGTTTAATCACATAGAATAATTATATGGTATGTTCATTGATATTTTTAAGAACTTCTTTTTCCTAAAAATTCCTCCTTATCTACTTTCTCTCTTTTGAACCCATCTCACCAAGATTAAGGTCCTATGGACTATTTTGGTTACTCAATGTAGATTGATTTGAAATCTAATTAAAATCCATAATTATGTATATTAAAATAGACTCTTTTTGATGAATAGATTCGATCGTCTGGTTTGATTCAAAGCGAAAAGGCTGACAATCTTATATCAACGATGAACTTTTTAACGGTTTGGTGTTGACATCTTTTTCACTTGCTAATTGTTCTCCTAACCAGGCGAGGTAAGCCTTCTCTCATAGATCTACTTTGTCCTTGCATCATCAACAATCAACTCTTATTAATTTTATGTATGTTTAAAACATTTTTCAAGGGAAAACATCATTTTCATTCTTTTGAAAGTAATTTAATAGTTGAAACTCAAGTCTAAGTAGTGTGTCTGTATATATTTAGATTGTTTATCTGATCAAATATAAAGTAAGATGTAATGGAGGAGAATAAATTTGAAAGGGGTGCAATGGTTTTTTTTTTTTTTTTTTGATATTTTTTATAAATAAAAATTCACCCTAATTATTCAGTATGATTATTGATTTATATTGAAATTTTTTATTTTTATTTTAAAAATCTAAAAATTGATTCGATATGATTTGATTCAATTATTTATCAAAAGATAATTGACATCTTGTGATAAGTATATGAAAGTGATACTAAAAGATCAATGTGTTTGGTACCTAAGACACATATATTTTTTTATTTTTATTTTTCTTTTTCAGTTTACATATGAAACTCATTAATAATGAGATCTTTATTTGGCTAATGAGTTTTAAAAGATAAGAAATAAATAAAAGAAAAATTCTATTCATTGATTAAAATGAAGACGTGTGCATATAGCTTAGCTTTATATATGTGCACAACTTAAAGCATAGATAGATACATATATAGAGTTAGATATAATTTAACGATAGGTAATTTATTATTTTAGACGCGTAGTATATAAAAAAAAATCAGTAAAATTATAATAACATAGTAATTATGAACTCATAATGTTAAAACAAAATGAATTTGAAGTTCAAAATTTTAAAAGGTAAATGCTTTTGAATTAATTAAGTTTTGAATTTAATTATAACACATGTTGTACTGAGATTTATACTATTTGTACATCTTTATTTATGTTTGGACGTGTATTTTGACTATGTTGTGTCTTATTTGAGTTCATCATAAATTCCAAATTGAAGAATTAATATTCCAAATTTATGTTTGGAGTACTTTCATGAATTCTTCAAATCTAATCTATATATTTGTAATAATAATTTTTTAAATATATTTGTCTAGGTGAATGTGTTAATTTGTCATAACTTAGGTCATTTAGCTACTTACTTGGTGTTTCAAGGATAATTATGACAAACATATCCACTTAGATAAATGTTAAAAACAGTTATTACAAATTAAATATATTACACTTATGAGTTAGTATTTCTTAGATTTTTCAAAGAGTTAATACACATAAGTGTCAATTTACCTATCTGACCTATTAAGACGCACATAAGTATTTTATGCGTTTTTATTTTGAACATTAACCATTAAATATTAATTCAATTTTTCAAAGATTTAACTTAATTATGTTAGAAATAGATTTCTGATTTTTAATTTATTTTTGAACAAATACTTGACAATTTTGTATGTCTTATTCAAGTATATCATCAATTTCAAATTAAAGAGTAAATACTTCCATGAATTCTTCAAATCTAATTTATATATTTGTAATAACTATTTTTTAAAACATTTACATAGGTGAATATGTCTGTTCCTAATTGTCAATTAGCTACTTACCTAAACTATTAAGATGCACATAGAAATGTTAATAAGGTAAAATCTTGATCCACTCATATCAGTTGCATAATTTTACAACTTAGAAATATTAATTAGAGTCTATAAGACTCATTTGAAACCTCAAATTACTATTCATTATTCTCTTCAACCATCTAATTATCATCATTAATAACCATCACCTTATGTCTTTCCAATTCTCAACCTAATCATAAATAAAACTCATCCATATCTAATCATATACATTTATACACAATACGGGTGGTGGAATACTTTTTTGAAGCTCAATTCTAACCCCACTTTGATAGACTTTGGGGAGAATTATGAATTATAAAAAATTGTAGAAATTCTACAATTAGGACTAGCATAATGAATTATAGTTATTCCAGATCATAAACACCACACCTCAATTATTAGAGTTGATTATTGCCTTCTTGATCCAAACCTCTTTCAAAGTTGAAAATCTGATGCGCTAACTTTAATTTTTTTCCATCTGTTTCTATCTCTTGTCTCTCACTTATTTATAGTTAGGGAACCCTCGTGACTCGCTCTTGATGCGAGCCTTGGGTTCTGATCAAGTTTGTCTTTTCATGACAGACTTGTTATTGTGAGGCGTATTGACATGCCTAAGTGAGCTTTTCAAGATATCCTTTTGATTGATAATGTAATTTTCCTGTCATGCTCTCGTGCCTAGGTTTTTCCCTTTTCACAATAGTCTTACAATACAACTACACATATCGTGAAATATCCATCCTTACAAATTCAAAAAGACTCATGATGTACTGATCATATTGCAAGTAGACAAAATTCTCAGAAAGAGTTAAGGACATGAAAAACTACATTATGGACAATCACAAAAATATCTTGAAAAACTCATCTAGGCATGTCAATTGGCCTCACAATAACAAATTCATCAGAAGGAGGTCAACTTGGTCAGGTTTCAATTAGGGCTTGCATCGAGAGGGAATCACTAGGATTTCGTAACTATAAATAAGAGAGATTCAGAGATAGAAATAAATGAAAGAATGTGAGTTAGCGTATCATCAAATTATGAATTTGAAAGAGTTTTGGCCCAAGAAAGCGAGAATCAACCATACTAATTGAGGTATGTTGTTTATGATAATTTGAAATAAGTGAAAATTTTATAAATGACATATATAGGACTAATAATTTCAAGTTATGACAGTATAATAATTCTTTCAAGTTGTAACAATAACAAATTGCAGGTTCTAACATTTTATTAAAATAAAAAAATGCTTTAAAATAATAATCGAAATAGATTTTTAAAAAAAAATAAAAGGTAAAAAACGGATATAGTTGTAGTAATAAATTTGAATTCATTAATGATAATTGATATTTGTCATAAAATTAGGAGATTCAAAACAAAAGAGGAATATTTATTTTCCTTTTTTTAACTCAAATCAGTTTAAAAAACTAGTAAAAATTAATTTTTTTGAAAAAAATATAAGGTAAAAAATGGAATATGTTAGGAGTAATTAATTTTGAATTCATTAATGATAGTTAATATGTGCCATAAAATTAGGAGATTCATAAAAAAAGGAATATTTATTTTCCTTTTTTTACTCAAAACAGTTAAATTCCATTCAAAAAATAGATATATTTTTTCAAACGTTTGTCTCTCCTCTCAATTTTTTCTGTAATTTGTCGTCAGTCACAACTAGTTTCAGTTGATTTTTATCCAATAATCTTCATTTGTGTTGTAATGTATGGCTTCTTATCAATATTAATAAAACATGGTGGTAGATGCGATCCTTCAGGTTGGTATTCTTTGCGATTTTTTATTTGTATTGTTATACAACTCAAACGTAAAAAAATAATAATTAAAAATAATGATACTGGAAAGGAAGTTTTCAAATTTTGGTTGTGTATAATAGAATTTAACTGTGACGTTTTTGGTATGAACACTCTTTGTTTTAGATTACATAATATTTGCTTGAAAATGCAAAAGATTTTGGTATGAATTTTTTTTTAATTTATGGTTTCTGGTAAAAAATAAATTACATAAAATTTATTTCTAATTGGTATACTGGTCATACCATTTTTTTTGTACAATTTTGGACTTATATTTGAATGAATTGTGTATACTGGTTACTTAAAAAATTATTCAGATTTTGTTTTTGTATAATAGTTTTAATTATGACGTATGAACATTACATAAAATTTGTTTGAAATTGGTATAGATTTTGATATGAACATTCATTTTTTTTTGTATGTTTCATGTTAAAAAAATTACATAATTTATTTTTGAAATTGGCATACTGGTTATACCATGTTGGTACGATTTTGACATTATATTGGCATGAATTTCGTATATTGTTTATCTAATAAATGACAATTAATTGTTAGAAGTATTATTAATTTTTTGGTATGATTCTGGTATAAAAATTGACGTAAATTTTGTATGAAATTGGTATAATAGTAAGATCAAATTTGTATGAAAATTTATAGTTTTTATGGCGCGAATCTGATATGATTCAATTTCTATTTTTGACATTATATTGGTTGGAATTGTACATAATATTGGGATGAAATTGGTATACTGTTTATTTAATAAAAGATAATTACTAGTTATAAATTGTATGATTTCATATTCTTTTTTGCATGAATCTGATATGAATCCGTGTTTACTTTTGACATGAAATAGGTATAAAAAGTATGCATAAAAATGATATGAAATTCTTATACTGATATAACATATCTACAAAAGTTATTTGCACTTTTGTATCCTGTAATACCGACACAATAATTTATGATGGAACAAGAAAATATTAAATTCAAAAAGTGTCGGAGCATAAATTATTGTCGCCTAGTTTAAAAAGAACTGTAGGAAGACCACAACTTGAACGTCAGAAAGAGCTTGCTGATGTGAAGTTCAAGAGGTCTAAGGTTACATGCAGTACATGTCGTCGAGAGGGACACAATCGGAAGACATGTTCAAATTACCCTGCTGAAAAAAAGACATAATTTATTTTTATTTTGATTTGGTTGTTTTATTGTGACAAACTCATATTTTTATTTATTTATTTTGTCTTTTAAGTTAATGAATTATAATTTTATAACATTTATTATGTGTACTAGTCAACCTAAAACTAGTTAATGTTGTATCCAATTGGTATCCAACAGATATCCCACTTGAAAATGGAAAAACAAAATGTAATTGATATTTCCAATTGGTATTAAACTGGCATCCAACTGGAAAATTTAAGTTTATTTGTATCCAATTGATATTTAATTAGTATCAAATTGGTGTCCAATTGGGTATCAAATTGATATCCAACTAGGAAAATTTGTATCAAATTGGTATTTAATTGGTATTCAGCTGAAAATACAACATGTAATTAAAATTTTGACTGAGTAAGTCAATCTAAACTAATTAACATTGTATCCAATTAGTATCCATTTCGAAAACCTAATTGTAACAATGTATACAATTGGTATCTAAATAAAATTTTAAGATATTTAATTCTTATTACTTTGTATATGCAGTTTTTTTTCAAACTAAAATCTCAATCTAAAATTGGTTACTACTGATATCCAATTTGTATCCAATTGGTATCCAGGTTGAAAAATTATGACTAATACTACATGAAATTGGTATCCAACTGGTGGCCAACTTTTATCCATCTGAGTTTAATTAAGCCTAACAATGTATATTTATATACTCAACATAAAACATACTCTTGATTTTCAAATATCATGAACGAAAATCAATAAAATTTGTTTAATACTGCATAGTAACAATAATGCATAGTATATATTATTGCCAAAAACTGAAGCAAAATATAAACAACATTCTAAAATCATGAAAGTCTAAGTCAATCATCTATCTGACAACTGATCTCTTTGGTCTTGGTGTAGGATAATTGGTAGTATACAGATGATGTTCTTTTGCTATGCTCGGTCCATCAATTTTGCTAGCAACAATACCAGTTACTTCACTCTCACTAATTGTGTCATCAACGTTCTTACTTCTTCCATACTGCCATGGAATTGTGGTGTACCTTTGACGACATTTTACATCAATGTCAATGTGACCCATATCAAAAACTTCATTGCTAATACATTCAACAAATAAACTTGTGTACATGCCACAATCACTGAAAAAATATTGAAAAAAATTATTTTGAAAAAGAAAGTGAATTAATTATTATGATAAAATTACAATAATTTAAGAATACATACTTTGATATTGGATCTTGTTAATGTACATCATTGATAAATTCAACTTTGAGAGGATCAAGTTGAGCGGCAGTTTTCATTTGAATGGAGAAGAAGAACAATGAAAAAGTTGGAAGAGAAAGAAAAATCGGCGTGGATGGAAAGAGAACGTGGGTATGTGGAAGTGAGGTGGGGTGTGGCATGTGATAAGGTAAAAGAAATCTCTTGAAAGGTGTAATTGATAATTATAAACTTATTCTCTCTCATAATTTTTTCTTTCTCTCACCTATTAACATTATATAAATTAATTAATTTATAAATTAAAACTTGAACTGTTAATAAATGTTATAGTAACAAAAGAACAAGAATCAAGGTAAAATCCCTAAAAATGTGTAAGAGATAATTATGGTAGATTCTTTATTTATATCATTTAATAATAAAAATAAAATTATAAAAGACTAATTATTTAATAAAGTAAAATTAAATTGATTTATAAATAAGAAGTGATATATTATAACCCGTAATTAAACTGTTATAAGCAATAATATTTTAAAAGTAGATTTAAAATCCGTAATATTACCCCTTAAATATATATGTTGGGTAATTTTTCCTTGAAATAATTAGAATTTATGCTAGCCCTACTCCTGGAATTTCTACATTTTTTTTGGAAAACACAATTTTTCTCCCCAAAATTTATATTTCAAAGTGATGAAAGATAAAATTAATCTTCAAAAAGATACCCCACCATTAGTAACTTATTTTTTGTGTATAAATGTATAGACATATATAATTAGATATGTATGAGTTTTATTTGTGATTGGGTTATTAATGACGATAATTTGATAGTTGGAGAAGACAATAAATTGTAATTTGGGGTATAAGTGAATATGGTAGCTAGATCTAATCACTAGGTAGGAGTTGTCCATGCAAGCACGGACCCAATATTTTGTGTAGTATATTTTGTACTATATTTGTTTTTAAATGTCAAACCAAAAGGTCTACGTGTTATTGAATTTCATAAAAGATGATTATATCATCATATCTATTTATTTATATTTATATTTATATTTATACTACCTTAAAAACATGAACTTCCAAACTTGAATGTTGAATTACTATAATACCCCCAATTAAAAATACTCAATTCATTATATTTATTAATTTAATTATATTGAAAGTAGATACCTTTTCAAATTAAAGGATTGTGACTTTTTCAATGAGTTGTGACTTTTCCAAAGGGTTGTGACTTTTTCAATGAGTTGTGACTTTTCCGAAGGGTTGTGATTTTTTCGAAGGGTTGTGACTTTTATAAAGGGTTGTGCCTTTTCTGATGAGTTGTGCCTTTTTCAAAGGGTTGTGACTTTTTCGATAAGCAGTGATTTTTTCGAAAGGTTGTGACTTTTCAGATAAGGCACAATTAACACCTATTCATACTACTATTTGGTAGCTATAAAAAGAGGGGTTTCCTCACACTTCTAAACTACAATTTCTTTAAGTTCTCTACTCTTCTTCTTCTTAAAAAATCTCAAGTGTTATCTGCAAAAATTGATTAAGTTCGAAATTCAACGAAATTCGAGGTACCTCATAGGAAAAAGTTGGTGAAAAAAATGTAGCAAATCATTCATCAATTCACACTCGTATTTTTTCTTACCATTTTCATGAGTTAACAGTGACGAAAAGTTGTGGGAGAGACAATAATATTAAACAGATATGAAAAAAGGCATATGATTTGGGTAAGATATTTCTTCTTTATTTTTTTTATTTTTTATTCTTTTCCCTCAAACGAAGGAGTTTCTTCCTAATTTTTCTAAAACAATGGGTATCAATGTAGTCCATTGAATTATTAGTTTTAATGTTAAATTCACTATTCAAAAATAGATTTTCACTTTTACTTATAATATGATAACATAGCCATGATAATAATTATTTTTTAATAGATATGTACGTAAAAATGAACGGAGAAAGTATAGTGTTGGTGGCAAGAGATTTAAATCAAATGGAACACTAGAGTGAATATAGCATGAACATATATTTTCGTCTTCCTTCTTAATTGGCTATGTATTGTTCCATATAATTTTTCTTTATGTCACAAGATACACTCCTTACTAGCTATATAAAAATAGATAAGAAAATAGTGATTGATCATAAATGATCTTAAATCAAATTAATGATTCTATAAATAATACTTTACATTTTATTCATCTATCATTTTTTATTATTGAAAAATTTAAATATTTTATATCATGATACAACTTTTATAAGATACTAGATACTTTTATTAGACAACAACTATATTATATGTATGCGGCAAAAAAAGGAGAAGACTACAATTCCACAAAGATAAGGTAGAAACTTAATGAAATGAAATATTTTTCACCATAGGTGACGTTATTCATATATTAAAATTAAATTATTCTACTGAAGTATATATAACCATCATTCATGATAACAACCAAGTATACTTTTTTGGTAAAATTACCTCTCTATGATAGTCTTACTCAAATATTAATAGAGTAATAATATTTTGTAAAAGATATATTACATATAAAGATAAAATATTGAAATACTTATGGTAATCCTTATTAGTGTCATGCACATACTAAATTACAAGTATGAATATTTAAGACAAAGTTTATACTTAAATGGTGTACATAATTTATGTTCATAACCTCAAGAGGAAAGGCTATTGGTGACATTTTTTGAATGAATATTTCTTTCCTATTTTGTTGGTTAGATTTATTTACAAAATTGAGTGAAGTAAGAAATAATATTATTAAAGAAATGTCACTTTCTCCCATATTTAAACTTTGAATGTACTTTGAAATGTTTTAATGATATCTGATCATTTTGATCTCAAAATACAAGTAACTCTATGATAATATGTATTAATAATTTAAAAACACTTGTCCTATGTTCGTTCAATTATAATTATTTACTAAAAAACTTTAATTTAGTAATTTTAATTCTATTTTACAACATCATATACTATATATACGATACACACGTGCAACGTGCCATAAAACTAGTATTATTATAAGTGGGAAACTCCAAAGTAAAAAAAGTTGAATTACCATTTTACCCTTATGCTAAATCTATATGTTATTAAAATATTTAATTAATTAAATAGTAAATAGTAGAATTTCTATAATATTTTGAGTTGGTAAACATGTGAGTAAATTAGAAAAAAAAAACAGTTATCCCTTTAAATAGATACATGTATGTGTTTCATCTTCCAAATTAATTTATGTTCTTAATTAATATTTGTCTTTAATTTGTAGTAATACTTGACCTTTCAACTTTGTAAGTGAATCTTCATATTCCAAAGCTATATTTTTTCCAATAAATACAAATCTTTCAATAGTATTTTCATAGAAAGATTTATATGTGATACAATTTTTGTGTGTGGAAGACTAGAGAAGCTTTAGTCAAGTGAAGAAAATTTCAAGGTAAAAAAGTTGGATTATCATCTTACCCTTATGCTAAATCCAAATGTTATTAAAATATTTAATTAATTAAATAGTAAATAGTAGAATTTCTATAATATTTTTAGTTGGTATACATGTGAGTAAATTAAATAAATAAAAAATTAAAAATAACAATTATCCCTTTAAATAGATACATGTATGTGTTTCATCTTCCAAATTAATTTAGGTTCTTAATTAATATTTGTCTTTAATTTGTTGTAATACTTGACCTTTCAACTTTGTAAGTGAATCTTCATATTCCAAAGCTATATTTTTTTCCTATAAATACAAATCTTTCAATAGTATTTTCATAGAAAGATTTATATGTGATACAATTTTTGTGTTTGGAAGACTAGAGAAGCTTTAATCAAGTGAAGAAAATTTCAAGACAAGAGGATTTGTGTCAAAATTACAAGACATAATGTGATTATAGAGATGAATAACACTTCAATTACTAGAATATCGGAGCTTGATGTATTTGTTTTTTACTTATTTACAGAGATTAGAACTATGATAAGACCCCTCCATTTATGTAGTTGAATGTCACTTCCGTAAACTTGTCTTCCAAAATTTTTAACTCTTTTTTTATGGTCAAAGGTTCAATGTTTATTACTATAGCTTTGTTTCAATTTGCATTATCAATAAAAAGCAAGGAAAAGATTGTCTTAGAATTTTTCTATTTTAGTTGGTAGCCTTATGCTAAACTTGCTCCTATATATGATATTTTTTTCTTTGTATTTGTAATTTCGTTTTAAGAATGTATTTGATTGAAGGGTGAATTTTTTACTATAGAAAATAAAACAAATAGAATTATAATAATAGTGTATAAAGCATGTAAAAACAGACAATTAATGCCTACAAGATATTCTAATTTCAAATTATTAATAATTACAATTTTTGCACCTTAAATTTTAAATATTTGTAAAAAATTATTCTTACATGTGCTTGTGGATAAAATCTATATTTTTTGATAATTTTTATTAAAATTATTATGAGATCCAAATCCCAAAGTCAAAAAAATGATACACCAAAATGCTTAAGAAGTTAGAAGATCTTTTAACCTCTGACCAAATATTGCTCTTATTATATTTTTAACAAAAAATGTAAAATATATTTTAACAAACTTTTAATTGTAAAAATATTAATATTGTCATTTTGGTTTTCCACTAAATTAAAATCCGATTTATTTAATTAAATATTAATATTTTAATTATATAATGGCAGAATTTAAATACCAATAGTTGCACTTTAATTCTTTAGTTATTTCCTTCTAATTAAGTTTCCTTAATTATAAATTTGAATTACTTAATTGCATTCTACTTAATGAGAAGGAAAATTTCATCTCTTACTAATTAATGTCAAACATTTTATCTTCTTGAAATGTGTATCCTGTAACTATTAATTTAATTTTCAACATTTTTACGAGAGACATTTTAAGGAAGAATTTCAATATTTTTACTCTATTCGAAGAGACAAGAAAGACATTTTAAGGAAGTTAATCATAAGGTAGTGTGCCTCTATGTTTGTTTTTGCTACTTTATTTTGTCTTTTAAAACAAATATAAAATTTATATATCAAAATTATAATAAAGGGTGGACTAAATGCAAAAAAAATTCTTCTATGAGTTAGCTATACCACTACAAACATTTATCATTTTACTTTTCATATTTTTATATACTAGTATGTTAATAAGATACAATCGCCAATAATTGTGTTGTATCTTATATTTATGAATTTGGCACACATACAACGTAGAGATGTGGTACAGCTAGTATAAGCTTTTTAAATTTCCTCTCAACTCCAGGAGAAATTAAATTATGCAACAACAAATTAGCTAATAGGTGATAACTTTCCTTTTACAGAATAAAGCAATTGAATCCTGGCTTTGTATATCTCTTTCATTTGGCTTTTCCAACACTAAAAGAATCATCTTAAGTAGATACTTGCTAAGATACCAAGACATTCCAAAATGAAGTGGTCAATATCGAAGAACCTAATTGTTTACAACTTCACTCTTGCTAAGAAGTCGATTCAGGTGTAAACCAATGTACTCCCTTTGTCTCTAATTACTTGTCCATTTTTCCTTTTTTAGTTGTCCCTAATTACATGTCCATTTTGACAAATCAAGAAAGGACAATTTTTTTTTACTTATTACATCCTCAATTAATTACTTTGAAAAAGGTAGAACTTCTTTAAACTCTTAAGTTTTTAATTCATCCACTTCATAATTAATAAGGATAAACTCACTATATCAATAATTATTTTCTTAATAAGTGTGTCAACTCAAAAGTGGACAAGTAATTAGGGATAGAGGGAGTAGTAAAATAGAAACGTTTTTTCTACAGAAGAGGAGAAGAGGAAGGTGAAACAGAAGTATATAATTTTATCAAACACATTTACATGGATGCATAGGCTCATATTTTTCGAAAACATAGTGAAAATGAACCATCTTTTTTCTCGATGGAAGCATATCTGGTGGTGTAAAAATCAAATACTCAGTAAGTAGTATAGTGAAGAGTTGCTCATAAACGTAGAGATTATAGGGGTATAATTCTAACCTGTTTTGGAAATAGAGCAAGAGCCGCCAACAACAACATTATCCTGAATTGTAGATGTTAGCTCAGCCACATCCATAGAACTTGTGCTCAAACGAAGGTGGTTACTTGTTATCTCTTGCTTTTTGAGGCGCTTTCAGTCATGTTGCTTTTTATATTTAGCAACTTTTATGCTCAACATTCTACATGACATATTTCATATTATAAGATTCAAAAGATATGTTGGTATATTATACACATCTTTAGTTTATGACCACAAGATTCAAAAATTCGTGTCAAGTCAAACTAAGACACGGAGGAAACATATTTAAGAAATTTAAAAAGAGATGAGTAAAGAGAAAGTACTATACTGGTGCAGACACTATAAGACTCAGCCACAAGAGCAGGAGGTTGAACTCATATTGTCTGCAGAATCATAACAGTCCACTGCAATCCAAGGCACAACAATAGTCGTTCAGACTATTGTTTTTAATTTTTCATATCTTCATCCATTAGATTAGGATTACTTTCACATTTTTATTCAAATGATTAGGAGTAGCTAAAATGTGCAGCTTTAGAGAGTCATCTAACAATAAAACACGAATAGAAGTGAAATTTTACACACTTTTTTATTTAATAGTCAAAGAATCCCCCATTAGTTAGTTGTTGAGTAAATCCAGACTGTGACATGGTCAGTTCTTTAGGTACCTGACTGTCCTTAGTACAGTTTCCTAATGAGATTTTCTTTGGATCTGCATTAATTAGCTTAAGGTTTGGACTGCAAAAGTCACACAAAGTAACTTTCCAATCAATTTTTGATAGGCATTAACATCACATAATAGCTCATCTCCTGTAGTATTAGTTGCCTCATCATACTCTCTAGTCGCGAAAACTCAAGAGTATGGATATGCCCTGCCGTTATGATTCCACTCAAATACTTTTTCCGACTTATAGTAAATTTACTTGCATTCAAGTACTTCTAACTTGCATAAAAAAATATAAAAACAAAATCAAAACTTGCTTGTTTGAAAGTGTGAGTTGCCTGTGTTTCAAATGATATTCCAAAAAGATAATAATTTGTCACCTATTCTGGAATAGGGGTCATGTACTACAACTCTTGCACCTAAGATCAAAGTTAATGATGGGCTTTATATGTGTATATTCATGGGAATCTAAGTTTGACAAAACTTTCTATAATATCAAGTTCTGTAATCGCGTTTCACAGCAGGGCTGGTTCATATAAGTAAACTTGAAGCCTCATAAGATTAGAGAACTATATGGGTAAAAACTAAGCGACATCCTTTTAGTTGAGAAAAGACTCATTTATATTCAGTTGTTCATAGGGAAAATTCAAGAATAAGAATATGCCCCTCGTCATGATTCCACTTAAATACTTTCCCCGATTTTGGGTCAAGGACAGAGTTCAAACTCCCTTCTATGATCCTACTTATCCCACTTAAAAACTTTCCCCGACTTTGGATCAAGGACAGAGTTCAAACTCGTGATGTCAAGATTCCACTTAAATACTTTCCCCGATTTTGGGTCAAGGACAGAGTTCAAACTCCCTTCTATGATCCTACTTATCCCACTTAAAAACTTTCCCCGACTTTGGATCAAGGACAGAGTTCAAACTCGTGATGTCATGATTCCACTTAAATACTTTCCCCGATTTTGGGTCAAGGACAGAGTTCAAACTCCCTTCTATGATCCTACTTATCCCACTTAAAAACTTTCCCCGACTTTGGATCAAGGACAGAGTTCAAACTCGTGATGTCATGATTCCACTTAAATACTTTCCCCGATTTTGGGTCAAGGACAGAGTTCAAACTCCCTTCTATGATCCTACTTATCCCACTTAAAAACTTTCCCCGACTTTGGATCAAGGACAGAGTTCAAACTCGTGATGTCATGATTCCACTTAAATACTTTCCCCGATTTTGGGTCAAGGACAGAGTTCAAACTCCCTTCTATGATCCTACTTATCCCACTTAAAAACTTTCCCC
>JAJONR010002827.1:0-69126 GCA_029582245.1 Solanum etuberosum
CTTTTTATTCAGTTTTTAAGCTTTTGTATGCTTGAGTTAGTCTTCCGCTTGTAGTCAGCCAGGATGAGGGTTCGCTTGGGGACCAGCAATGGTTCTCGAGTGCCGGCCACGTCCAGGGTGTAGGCTCGGGTCGTGACAAACTTGCTCATGATTGAGGTCCAGTTTTTTTATATGAACAAAATAACATGTTCTCTTTGTATAATAATAAAATCCTGAACAGTAGTGCAATGAATGATGTTATGTGAGTACATTCCTTTGGAAATGGATTTATAGGTTTGAATGACCAATTATGAAATTCATCTTTTCCAAACAGGAAGTTGAAGAAATTTTGGAGCTTCTTAAGTCCATATGGCGTATTTTGGAAATCACAGAAACCATCCACTACACTTGCTATGCTTGGTTATTATTTCGACAGGTATAAAATGGCAAAAAAATACTGGTTTCTAGTCTGAGTTGTTTAAAACATTACTAGCATTTGCTTGGCTACTGACCTGGTGATGGTATATGATAGACTGTACTGCTGAAATAGTAAATAAAGGAACAAATACTACTGTTTCACACTAGATACGTTGATTTTATAACAAGAAGTCTGAAAACAAACAAATCACGTGACATAATAAATCACATCCTAAGACAATAATGAACTTTAGTTATATAATCATAAAGATCACAACCTTTCTAGACATTCGAGAGGCTAGAAACTCTCCCAGAATTCTCTTTTCTTTATTTTCTGAATGCCCTTTTCCCACTGTCCTGCCCCTATTTCTATAGAAAAAACCACCCAATACATGTGTAACTGTCTCATGACAGTTACTAAGTTTCTTAATTGTTTATTTTAGCCTCCTGGAATAAGTTTTTATTACTTGAAGCTCACCATTACCCTTCTCTATAAGAGTCACCTTGTCCTCAAGGTGAAAGTCTGGAAATTATTGATCGATGATTGCATATTCCTCCCAAGTATTCTCAAATTCTTGTAGGGTCTTCCACTTGATTAGCACATCCAATTTACCATTGATTAGCTTCCTAATGTGCCTCACTGCCTCATGCTCAACTTGAAGCTCCAATTCTTGGGTAAGAAATGGAGGTAGGTTTTGAGCAGTAATAGTCGGAAGCAAGCATTTTCTCAATTTTGAAACATGAAACACTAAATGAATGTGTGCTCCAATTGGTAACTCCAACTGATAAGCTATGGGACCAATCTTTTCCAGAATCTTGTAAGGACCATAAAAACGGGGACTGAGTTTTTCATTGATCTTCTTAGCCAAATAACGTAGTTTGTAAGGCCGAAGTTTGAGATATACCATTTCACCAATCTCAAAAGTCAGTTCTCTACGATGTCGATCAACTTGATTCTTTATTCTTTGTTGTGCTTGTAACAAATGTTCTTTGAGTTCGGTTAAGATCAGACTTCTAGTGCGCACCTGCTCATTTACTTCTTCCACTGCTGAAGTAGTGTCATCCATGTGAAAAATTGATGATGGATCCCTTCCGTATAATGCTTTAAAGGCTGTCATACCTGCAGATCTATTAAATGATGTATTAAACCAATACTCAGCCCAAGATAACCAGTGGGACCATTCCTTAGGATTTTCTCCTGCCATACAACGGAGATATGTCTCCAAACTCCTATTCACCTCTTCTGTTTGCCCATCAGTTTCTGGATGATAGGAAGAGCTATACCGTAAGGTAGTACCTGCTAGTTTAAATAGTTCCTTCCAAAATTGGCTTATGAACACACGGTCACGATCAGACACAATAGGCTTAGGAAATCCATGCAATTTAACCACTTCCTTAATGAAAACAGCTGCCACATCTTTCGCATTAAAGGGGTGTGGAAGTGGAATAAAATATGCATACTTAGTAAGACGATCCACCACAACCAAAATAGTATCAAACCTATGGGATTTAGGAAGTCCAGTAATGAAGTCCATACTTAAATCCTCCCACACATGATAAGGTATAGGCAAAGGTTGGAGTAACCCAGCAGGACTCAAAGTTTGAGACTTGTTCTTTTGACAGATTTCACACCTAGCAACAAAGTCTTGCATATCCCTCTTCATACCTTCCCAGTAGATATTCTCTGACAGCCTTTTATATGTGCGAAGATACCCCGAATGGCCTCCAATAAGAGAAGAATGAAACTCTTTCAATAGTTTAGGTATTCGAGATAATCCTTTTGGCAAAACCAAGCGTACTTTGAATAGTAAACATCCATTCTTCAAGCTATCGTTGTCATCTATTTGTTGTCCTGAAATTGACTTTTGCAAAATAGAAGCCATTTTGGTGTCTTGTTATACTTCCTGGTCCCATTCCTCCTTGTCTTTATATTGCCAAATTGAAAACGCATATAACTCTGAAGATTCCTCGCGTCTTGACAAAGCATCAACCACTCTATTTTCAATATTCGGTTTGTACTTGATCTCAAACTTATAACCCATGAGCTTGGAAACCCATTTCTGTTGATTCTCATCCATAACCCTCTGTCCTAGCAAAAATTTAAGGGCTTTTTTATCAGTTTTAATGATGAAATGATGGCCTAGCAAATAGTGATTCCGTCTCTTGATAGCCAACACAATAGCCATTAGCTCTGGTTCATATACCGAACATTGTCTCGCTCTGGAAGAACTCATTTGATTGAAATAGGTTTACCATTTTGCATTAAAACTGCACCAACACCAAATCCCGAAGCATCAGCTTCAATTACAAGGGGTTGAGAAAAGTTAGGCATCGCTAAAACGGGCACTTGACTCATAGCCAACTTCAATGCCTCAAAAGCTTGTTGAGCGCGTTCTCCCCATGAAAAGGCATCTTTTTTTAGTAAATCAGTTAAAGGGGCAGCAATCTTACCATAATCTTTGACAATTTTTTTGTAATATCCCGTGAGTCCCAAAAATCCCCGCAAAGACTTTATATCTCTAGGACTTGGCCAAGATATCATACTGTCAATCTTGGAGGGGTCAGCTTGCACTCCTTCAGAGGAGATGATATGACCCAAATATTCAAGTTTAAGCTGACCAAACGTGCATTTCTTCTTGTTGATTACCAGCTAATTCTGTTTGAGAATATCCAAAACAGTCTTCAAATGCCCAAGATTTGAAGCATAATCCTTGCTGTAAATCAAAATATCATCAAAGAGTACTAAAATAAATTTCCGCAAATGATCCCCAAAAATATCATTCATCAGTGATTGAAAAGTTGAGGGTGCATTGGTCAAACCAAATGGCATGACCATAAACTCATTATGTCCCTCATGAGTGCGGAAGGCTGTTTTTTCTTCATCTCCATCTTGAATGCGAATTTGATGATAACCTGACTTAAGATCCAACTTGGAAAATATGGTGGCTCCCCCTAGCTCATCAAGTAACTCATCAATGCATGGTATTGGAAATTTGTCGGGGATCATGATATCATTAAGTGCTCGATAATCCACGTAAAATCGCCAACTTCCATCCTTCTTCTTTACCAGTAATACTGGACTAGAATATGGACTAGTACAAGTTTTAATGATTCCAGCAGCCAGCATCTCTTTGACCAAACGCTCGATCTCTGCTTTTTGAGAATGAGGATATCGATATGGATGAATGTTTGGTGGTTGTGCTCCAAATTGAATAGTAATAGCATGATCCCAAGAACGACGTGGTGGTAGTCCTAAGGCCTACTCACCTACTTCTGTGTAATCATATAATAACTTTTCAATCTCCTTTGATGTTATAGTTGCTTCATCTTCAGTTATTGCTACCTGATTCAACTCGACCAGAAATCCTTGGTTTCCTTTCTTTAACAAATTGGTCATGGCTTTGAGTGACACTACTGTTCGAACCATGGCTGGATCCCCTCGAAGTGACACCAATCTTCCTGCATCTTTGAATTTCATATTAAGAAGTTTCCAATTCACCCTCATCTCTCCTAATGTGGCCAACCATTCCATCCCTAATACCACATCTGTTCCCCTCAATTCAAATAGAAAATATTGTTGGTTGATTTGGACTCCTTGCACGTCTATTCTTACCTCTTTGCATACTTCACTCCCACTAACCTGTTGACCATTACCAATTGTTACTTCAAATCCTTTGGTCTTCTTAATAGGTAATTGCAGATGATGAGCGAGGGTGGAGGATATAAAATTATGGGTAGCAAAACTATCGACCAAAATTATCACTCGTGCCCATGAATCTTCCCCACAAGTTTCATTGTTCTACCTCTTGTAAGACCCACAACTGAATTCATATTAAACACCATCATAGTACCTTTCATTTCCCCTTCAACTACATCTTCTCCGGTAGACTCAAAGAATTCCTCTGTATCATCTTCATCTATGTTAGGTGCCTCTGAAATAATCAATAGGTTAAGCTGCCTATTTTTACAACGATGATTAGGGCCAAATTTTTCATCACATCTGAAACATAACCCTAGCTCTCTTTTCCGGGAAAATTCTAAATCAGACAACCTTTTGAATTGTCCTTCAGATCTTGCTACTGAAGTCCCGTTGAAGCTAGTCAACTTTGCAGCAGTATGCACTGGTGAATCAGTGTTACGACCTGCTACTCCGGCTCTTGAGTCACGAGATTCAAGAATGTTTGCAACTCGGTGATAATTGGGTCTAAACCCAACTGGTTTATTGCTTGCACTACCTCTGCCTGATTCAAATTTAAAACCTTGTACTTGCTGAAAAATAGAATTTCCATCCTCCACCCTTTGAGCCATCTCCATTATCTCCCTCAATGTTTGAGCCTGTAACAACATCACTTATGCTCGAATTTCCTCTTTCAGCCCATTCAAAAACACTCCAGATAACATTCCATCAGATGCCTTCTTCATAGATGCTGACACCTTTTCAAATTCTTCACGAAACACGGTTACTTTGATAACTTGTTTCAACCCCATTAAGACAACATATTGGTTGATTTTTTGAGAATGATGAAATCGGTTCAACAACTCTCTTTTGAAGTCTTCCCAAGTTAACATTTGTTGCCGAGACTCCATCTTATAATACCAATTTAAGGCTTTTCCTTCCAAACAAACACCTGCTGCCCGTAATCTTTCCGCTTCAGAAATTTCATTCACGGCAAAATATTGCTCCACTCTGAAAATCCATCCTGAAGGATCCTCTCCTTCGAAAACTGGTAGTTGTAGTTTCTGAAACTTCTTCCCATCTTTTTCTCCAGCCCAATTGACATTGCTTCCCTCTTTTTGGTTTCCGACAGATCTGGTTTGAGAAGGGGATGCTTCTGCCATCACAGTTCTCCCTTGTGCTTCAATTCTCGCAAGAGTCTCTGTCATTTCTTGAAATCATCCTTCTATTTTTCTGGCATCTTCTCTTATCCCTGTCAAATTTGTCTCCACTTTTTCGACTAGTCCATCCATTCTACTCACCATCCCTGAACGTTGTTGCTCTGATACCAAATTGATAGACTTTACTGCTGAAATAGTAAATACAGAAACAAATACTGTTGTTTCACACTAGATACACTGATATTACAACAAGAAGTCTGAAAACAAAACAATCATGAGTACAGTACTGACATAATAAATCACATTCTAAGACGATAATGAACTTTAGTTATATAATCATAAAGATCACAACCTTTCTAGACATTCGAGAGGCTAGAAACTCTCCTAGAATTCCCTTTTCTTTATTTTCTTAATGCCCTTTTCCCACTGTCCTGCCCCTATTTCTACAGAAAAAACCACCCAATACATGTGTAACTGTCTCATGACAGTTACTAAGTTTCTTAATTGTTTATTTTGGCCTCCTGGAATAAGTTTTTATTACTTGAGGCTCATCAGTATATCAATTGTTTGGACTAGATTTTACTTCTTTATCAGTTATTTGAGTGGTGATGGACCACAAACTCTTTGGAATATGTGGCATAGCCTGCAATTTCCTATTTAGAAAAGAAACTGATATTTCTTGAATCTAACTTGAAGTACCAGGAAAATCATGTTTCGTTGACTGAGTTACTAAAATATTTGGAAGGCTTTGTTCTTTTTATGTTAATTAGGTTTGCTGATGTCCTCTTGGAGTACTTCTTGGCCAATGCTAACATTCAATGTCAGTTTACTTTTTTTGCATAAAATGAATCTGGGGGTGATCAAAAGTGGTCATCACTTCAGTTTCTCATTTGTTTGAATGTCCTTGAGTATTGAGTGGCCATTTTAGATGCTTCATCCTTATGTAAAACTAATGATGCATCAAATGTGAGGTTGTACTTGCTGCTCCCTACTTAGTAGCCGATCTGCACTTCGTTTGTGGTACCTATAGGAACCTGAATTTTAATAATTTTGATAGCAATTTTACCATTCACAATTAACAATAGGTTGTATGGAAAATACCATACACTATGTTTTCTGATTACTCAGGTATTATGCATTTAATACAAATATCAACAATCCTGGTGAAGCTACCAAAGAAGACAAAATTACCCATCATTTTGAAATAACCTCGGTTTAACTTAACTGAAGAATGTATAGCCTGCCTACTACCTATAAGATTGTGATTAGTCACTTACAGTAGGTGATTATTTTAAATGTATGTTTTATTTAAGGAAAAATCATGTTTTTTGTCCAATGTTATTCTTCAGGTCCTATTTTTCTCTTTGTGTTATTCAACTTAGAAATTTGACCTTTGTCGAATCAAATGTGCTATTAGGGGTCGTTTGGTGTGAGGGATAAAAATAAATAGTCCTGGGATAAAATTTTGATGTCTTTTTTGGGATAACCTATCCCACCATTTATAGCATAGTGATGGGATAAGTTATCCCAGGATAACTAATCCAGGGATAGCTAGTTCCCAACCAAATGACCCCTTATAGTCTAATTATAATTTATAACTTCCTTAACTTCACTATGGACTTAAAACTGGTTTTCTGGAATACAAAACCCTCATCCTCTCCTTGGTCCACATTATTTAACATCTGCATATTTAAGTAAATTCTTTTATCCCAATAAGCAATTGTCTATTAGGCAATTGCTTCCATCTTCTTTTGTTAACTGTTTGTAAATAAATTCTTGACATGTTGCATCAATTTCTTCTTACTTGGTTACCCACCCGTATTTCAAATTTGGTTACTTGATTGAAGCTGATCCCCCCCATCAATTCCTCTTTGCTTATTGTTGGTGCGTGATTGTCCTATTTCGATATATGCCCCTTGTGTTGTTGCAGTTTGTCATCACGGGAGAGCAAAGGATCTTGCAATATGTCATTGAACAGTTAAAAAAAATACCATTAAAGGAACAAAGGGGACCGCAAGAGAGAATGCACTTGAAGAGTTTGCATTGTAGAGTTGAAAGGGAAAAGGGATTCCACGAGTTGACTTTCTTGCAGTCTTTCTTGTTGCCAATTTCAAAATGTGCTGATAAGTAGTTAGGAGACTACCATCTCAATTATGATGAGGTTTGTGTACAATTATGTTTTACTTTGATTAGGCGATTGCAAATCTTGTTCATGATAAGTCATTTGTTTTAACTTACATTTACATGTTTTTTCCTGTTTCAAAATTTTGTTTGTGGTAGATCAACCCAGAGCGTGTACTATAAACACTGTTCAGCAATTTAAAACTAAGAAACTAACTTCCAAATTTACTCTTTCCCATGAATAATGGTTGCCAATATTTCTAATTTTCTAATTTTCAAAAATATATTTCAAATTTTCTGCCTTTTCTGTTGACATTAATTCCATCTAGGATATTATTTAGTTTAAGTTAACAGTACAGGAAAGTTGTGTCTAAAAACTAGTTGATGTTTTTGGCTTAGGGGTTGGTGATTATGGAAAACACTGTGGCAGTTGCTATGCTTGTTCTCGAAGGCTTCTTCTAGAAGAACCTGAAACGATATGTCTGACTACCTACCTTTTCTGGTGAACTATTTTAAGTTTGTTTTGGGAAATCAAATCATATGTTATATGTGTTGTCTGTGCATTCACTATAAACCATAAGATTCACATACGTGGCCATTCTTCCTTCTTGCCTCTACTTCCAACTCCTGACCAGTTGTTAAGGACCTCCACAGTAGTCTTTGGCATCACCCAACTAATCCCAGAATGCACAGAAACGTATTCCACAACCTTGCAGCTGTTCGACAGTGAATAAACAGATGATTGGTTACCTCAGCTTCCTGTTCACACATAAAGCATCTCGAACAAATATGTATGCCTCTTTTATGTAAAGCTTCATGAGTAAGGCATGCTTTCCTAATAAATAGCCAAACAAAACACGAGACTTTCAATGGAAATTTCACCTTCCAAATTAGTTTCCATGGCCATCTCTCAGTCAATGAAATATTATAGTTCATTTTCCAATAGCATGACTTCACTGTGTAGACCCCTTGGTTGTGTATTTTCCTTATTGGCTTGTCAAATCTTGGAGATGTACCTGTGAAATCATTGAGGACCTCTAATAACTTGGCAATTTCCTCAATTTCCCAATCGTTTAATGCTCTTCTAAAAATTAGATCCCAACCCTGTTGACTCCAAACTTGTGCCACAGTGGCATTGCTTTGCAAACTCAAGGTATACAAATGAGGAAATATGTTTCTCAAACTGTCTTCCCCTAACCATATTTCATTCAAGAACTCTATCTTTAGACAATCCCCCACACTGATGCATGTGTTTCTTCTTAAGTGTGGCCATAATCTTCTAATGGTCTTCCAAACACTGCATCCAAAAGTGCCCATAACCTCTTCAGTTGTCCATTGATTAAACAAACCATATTTGCCTGCAATGAATCTTCTCCATAAGGCTCTGTCTTCAGTACAAAATCTCCATAACCATTTCTGAAGTAGACAACTGTTCTGGAGACTTAGGTTCTTCAGACCTAAGCCTCCTTGGATTCTGTTGAGTGTGAGTGCATCCCACTTTACTAGATTATTTCCTCTTTTCCTTGTTACCTTGCCATAGAAAAGTTCTCTTTAGCCTACTAATTTTCTTCTCAATGTTCTTGGGGATTGGAAATAAGCTCATCATGTAGGTGGGTAGACCATCCAACACTGATTTGATGAGTGTTACTCTACCACCCAGAGACAGGTACTGGCTTTTCCATTTGGCTAGTTTTCTCTCACATCTCTCCGACACCACATTCCACACTTCCAGCTTTTTGTTCTTTGCTCCGAAAGGTGTACAAAGGTAAAGAATTGTTACTCTTCGGAAAAGGAAACTTAAATTGGTTGCGTAATATAATTACTATTGTTGAAATCTTTCTATATGTTGGGGCAGTGCTTGTTCAAAAACTAGTTAAATTAGTTTCTTCAGTTGGTAGAAGACCCTAACTGTAAAGTGCAACTCTATGATCAGTTAGATTAATTTCTTCAGATATAAGAGGACCCTAACTATGAACATCCGTACGCAATGTGTGGCTCTTTAAAATCTGTTCTCGAATCTTCATTTTCTATTTCTTAGCTACATTTCATTGTGAAATCCTCATCCTATACAGCCTAAGGGCATCTTCAACCCTCTTCTCTATTTTACTCTCCAAATATAGAGTTCGCTATTTTTTCAGACAACCAACTCCAACCCAATTCTCTATTTTACTCTCTAAAAAAGAATATTCTTCTCTCTCCTCAATATCGCTTATCGCATATCGCATATCACATATTGCATACGCATATAGCATATCACATATCGCATATCACATACAACATATCACATATCGCTAGGGGTGTCCAAAACCGAACCGAAAACCGAATCAAACCGCAACCGAGTCAAAACGAAAAAAAACCCAACTAATGGTTTTGTTTTATTTGATTTAGTATTGGAAAAAAACCTAACTATACTTGGGTTGGTTGGTTTTAACTAAAAAAAATCAACCCGAGACCAAACCAACCCGACATTATTTTTATAGTTTTAACATTTATTTTATACATAAAAGTATTTACTTTGATATAATTTCTAAATATTACTTATACTTTTTCATTATTTTTTATCTTTTAACATATTTTTTCAAGTTTTTGAGACTTGGAATTTTGAATGGTCCAATAAAGGTTACCATGATATTAGTAATTCTAATAAAGCTCAATTTAAAATCAAATCCATACTAATGCTAACCAAAAAAATTAATTCAACACTAAGAATGACAATAATGTTGAATATTTGTTCTTTAGTTTTACATTGGTTTAGACATTTAAAATAGATAACCTAATTTTAATTTTTCTTTAATGTTTAATAATGTAATTAATACTTATTAGACTTATTTTAGCATGATTTAGTACTTTTAAGTTATGATCATTTTCATTATAACTTATCAATTTGCAATATTTATTTTATACGATTTCATTTTATTTTTTTTGTTGAATATTCTAGTGTCATAACTGATCTTATATTTTGTGTTATTTTATTAAGAAATACCTTAGATAGTTGTATTTTTATTGGACTAAAGAAATATTTGGAGCACACGTTAATTATATGTTTGTATGAATACTTAACTGAAAAATCCAAAAATCCAAAAACCTCCAAGGTTTATTAGTTTAGTTTGATTTATAAATTTAAAAATTTGACACAAATGGTTTGGTTTGATATTTGAAAAACCCAAACCAACCCCAAAAAAACTCGAGGTTGAAAAACCCAAAAAACCCTAGTTTTATTAGTTTGGTTTGGTTTATAAATTGAAAAATTCGACACAAATGGTTTAATTTAATATTTGAAAAATTGGAACCAACCCGGTCATGTACACCCTTTCATATTGTATATCGCATAGCGCGTATTGCATATAGCACATCAGATAGCGCGTATTGCATATAGCATATCGCATATCGCATATCGCATATCACATATCGCATATCGAGAGAGATATTGAGAGAGATCAAGAATTCTCACCATTTCTTAGATTCATGGACCCAATTCAATTTAATGGGATCCTTCATTCACATTTGTTTCCACTGAGAACGTTTTCTAAAACTCTTTGACCCCTGAATTTGGAGTCTCCTACTTTCACGCAATTCAGAGGGTTTAACAAGCAATCAATATTTCATGATCAAGGGTGTAATACTCTTTGTAGTAGTGGTCCTTATATATCGTATTAACAATCGAAATATGGTCTAAAGAAAAAATCTCTATTTGATAGGGCTTCTTCCTATACCTATGAATTCCAGTGGACCCAGAAATGATACATTGGAAGAATCCGTTGGGTCCCTTAGCCTTTGTAGCTGCAAATCATCAAAATATCATTAAAATAGGACATAATTAGGCATTGAAGACACTAGTTGTTGAACTAAATAAGCCTCAAATGAGTGTAAATCTACCACTCATCAACACCCCCAACTTAAACATTTGCTTGTCCTCAAGTAAATCAAGAACACAATTAGTTCAACAAGGGTGTCTACAACAATTCTCAATGAGAGCTAACATGCAAGTGTCTTTACAAGACTACTCTCAATGACATGTTACTCTTCATCATGATCAAAAAGCTTCAAATGATGACTAGCCGGTATCAAATCAAGCTAAAGCTCACTATAGCTTCTTTTCTAATGCAAGACCATGTTTCAACAAATGCATTAAAGTGCCCTCACATAAAAAATGATTCCATGCTCTCACAAAGTAAATTAATAAAGAAGTAGGAATCAACACAACTCCCACTCTCTCAAAAGAGAAATACTGTAATATCCTTATTTGAAACAAGGACATATTAGCCATTATCCAAATATAAAAGAAATTCAAATGGGCCTTAGCCCTTCAGAAACCTAATAAGGGAAAAATTAAATTAGCTAAAGAGATTATTGGAGTTAAAGAGTTTTGTCAGAAACTCTTGGAAAGGAAGAAAGAGTACATTCTTTGTGTCTCTTCTTGTGAAGGAGCATGAAGATGATTAGAACAGAGAAAAATAATTAAATGGAGAAGAAGAAGTGGAACTCTTGCTATTGCAAGTATGGATTTCAAGCTAAGTTTCTTAACTTAGCTTAAAGATTTATAATTGTAGATTCCATGACTATAGAATTGGGATTGTAAGTTTAAGAAAATAAGGATTAAAGAGATAGATGAATCTGTTAAATTCTTGGAATTAGGGCGGGTACGTTAGATGATTGGACTAAGCTCTTATATTTCGACATACGCGAAAGGAAATAGATGAGCAGTAAGATAATGTTAGTTTATTACAATGTGATATTAATCAAGATAAGGCTGCTTTGTACGATATAAGCACCAATTAGGCGACTTGGTAGATGAGTCAGTCACGGAACCTCATGGGCTGGGTATTTAACTATAGTATGAATTACCTTAAATGAAGAAGTTAACACGAAATTGATACGAATGTGATTATAGATTGACCAAGGAATTTCTACGAATCACTCGAGCGACGAGCTTGGTATTTCAGCACGAGTATTGTGAGTAGTAATCTTACCACAATTTGTGTTTTATAACTTTCATGATTTATACATGGTTTATAAAGTGAATGATTTGCCGAAATGCTTTGAACTTGCATATGGGACAAGTCTTTTACTTGATATGATACCGAAATAGTTATTTGAGATGAACTTGCTTTTATAAGACATGTTATTACCATTATCGAAAGAGTTTAATACTTACTTGAGAAATAGTATTTTAACATATGTTTTTGGTTAAAGTTTTATATACTATGATTTGATAAGAACTTAAATGTCTTATACCATTTTGAAATGTTGCTACTGATTACAAAGAAAAATATAAATGGGAGTAGACCATGATGAACCCCGTAGCTAATGGTGGGTTCGTTAGACTTGCTGCACCTTGTAGTTACTGATTACCGATATAGCCCTTGCTAGTGGGAAGGTAGAACTAGCATACCGTTACCGATATCCCTCGAGTAGGAATCTACCGATATGAATATTTAACTCCTTTATGAGGAGTTCACTGTTATTGGTTACTTCTTAGAGAAGAAGGCTACACTGGTTACATGATTCCTCCTTGGAAGCCTCCCAAATATAAGATTTGCTATGAAAGTGTTTTTCTGAGTTTATTTCTAAAAGTTCACATTTGTTTTGCTTACATGAGCAAAATAAGATTGAATATTGTTACCGTTTATGTAAGGGCATTGATTTCATCATTTTGATTATCATACTAGCATGTTTTCTGACTTGTCCCTCATTAAAATGGTTGTTGTTAAGTGTTATTAATCACTGAGCTAGCGTCCCACTCCTCGCTAAATAACTCAGGTGGTATTGACGAGGATTTCATTAACTAGAGAATGTGATTTGATAGCATCTGGTGAACCCCGCATTACTTCGCATGGCAAGAGATTTATCAAATTTCTATGTTTCTTTTTTTTAAAACTCTTAGATTCGCTCCATTTATCAGTCCTTTGTGGAGTGATTATTCCTTCGTATTGTAGTCAAGTGACTAGTTTTAAACTTCTTTTCGTAATTGGAGAAGATGTGGTATAATTGTGTGGCGATTGAATTGTTGATGGGTATTGGGTCATGAGTTAGAAATGTTATTAGTTGTATTGTTGATTTCTAAGACATGGAAAATTCAGGATAGGCCTAAAAACAAAGAAAACTTTGCCTGATTTTTTGTAGAATTCTGGTAAGGCTTGCTTTGAGATTCTCCCCTTTAGCGCCAGTCACATTCCTATATTGGGTCGTGAAAAAGTCAGTATCAGAGCCTAGGTTATTCTTGTGACTTATGAAGCACACGTTAGTAGTAGAATCTCAATTATGGTTATGTTGCCGGCCATTTCTATAATTGTGATTCTGCAAGGACGTGATAGGTTGTGTTTTTTCTTTCTTATTCCTTCTTGTATGTGCGATTAATGGGTAAACCAGATTAATCTAACATTGTTATCTATCTAACTATCACATGTCTTGAAGATAGTCATTTAATAACAAGAGTAGTCCAAAGGTTCGGAGGCATCAAGGGTCACCTTTGTAAGGGGAACAAACAAAAGTAGTTGAAAAGCCAAGAAAGAGATCATTATGTCATTGTGAGGAAATTTTGTGCACCTATGTGATAGGTAATATATCCTTTTTCTGGAAAGAGTACTACTTTGCATTTTAGAAACATGAGATTGTTATTGTTAGACACTTATCTTCATGAACCGAGCAAGAGATATTTATGGACAAAATGAATAGATTCAGGCAACAAAATAGGGCCTAAGACCAGCTCCAGGCAGCTAAAGATTCAGATTAGTCTAAAAAAAAAAGTAGCCCGGAGAGTTTCTAAGAATGAAACCTCCAAGGTTCTAACAACTCAAAGATCTTTAGAGGTTTTAAAAGGTTTTTGGGAAAGATTCTTGAGTGAAATACTTAAAGCTTTACGAACTCTAGTATGTTCCAACGAGACTACTTAGATCTAGTGTTCAAACGGTGAACATGAACACATACATGGATGATGTTGTACTACTCGGAATACAAATAGGAGAACACCAATGATTTGAGGCGATTCACTAAGTTATTTATTAATTGCTTCTGTCTTGACAGTTGAAAATGTGTAACTTGATAAGGAGTTTAAGAATTTTTTTCAAAATGATAGATTGAATGGATATTTGACTCCAATTTTCAATAGGATAGATATGCTCCCTACTTATTATCTACCGAAGTATTTTTGGATTTATAGATTTGTTGGAGGGTTGGTTAGCCCTTAAACAACCCTATGGATGACGACCTTAACCTACTTTTAGGTAGTTGATGATTTATCCAAAAGATTGAACATATGTAACGTTGACAGTCGAAGGTATTCAAGAAGAGTTCTCGATGATGTACTGATCTTGTGCTTGGATTGCCGTCATTTGCTACTGGTGAGCATGCTTATTATAGGTGTATATGTGTATGGTGGACCTGTAACTTCTGCTATCATAAGTTTGACCATTTCATTTTGGCAGTATTAGGTTGTAATTTGCTTGCTTTTTAGCTCTAAGGTGTTATATCTATAGAGTACTGGTTATACCAGAAAAATAAAAGACGGGGAGAGTAATGGTTACCATTTTCAAAAAAAAAAAGAAGAGACCGGGATAGTAAGAGTACTTCGAGATTTCTCTTTGGTTCTATATTTGTACTACTGGTTACTTTGTTCTTAGGATGCTGACACTTGACTAGGAAACTATTAACAACATTGATGCAGATGTATAGTATAAATGCTCTAGTTTTTGTGCAATTTTCACTCAATGATAAATGGATTTTTTTAATAAGGGAATTCAACTACTATACTGTCAAGCGTTGTATACTAATGATAAATAGATTTCAATTCTCATCCATGTTAATTGTAGTTCGAGCAATGCACCAAGGCCGTGAACATAGCATACTTCTATAGTAACTTGATATTGGGAGAATATCCTTCCCCTTTTTATTAGAAGCATAAGAATCCACCTTAATCTCCAGGATACTTGTGAGATTTTTGAATTTTCCAACTTCTTCCGGCTGATAGGCATTATTTAATTATTTAAAACTGTAATCCTATATGTTTTTTCTTTTCTTTTAGTAGATTAGAAAGAGTTAGCACTATCTTGATGCCTATTTAATGTTTTTCTGACCTTTGACTATCATAAACAAAACTAGTTGTCAGATTATTAATTCTCAGATATTCTGATGCAACTCTCTTTAGTGCTTAAATTTTTATTTTATTTTGTTATAGGTCGTTGTTATTTTCTCCTCTAATCACTATTCACTTGATTATGTTTATAAAAAGAAAAACTTAGATAGTTATATACGTTTTATTCCAGATCTTTAACAACCCTTATTTTTTCATTTGGTGCTTTTTAATCATAAAGAGTTCCCACTAATGTTTTCTTCAACGAACATTCAAGTATTTCTTACTCTTCTCTGATGACTTCTCTTGTACTTAGTAGCAATAGTATTTAATTTCTTCTGAAGCTTATTCCATCTTTCATAAATCCTAATCAAATGATAAGTTAAGTTTTGTGCTTGTGCACGAAAACCAGTGATACGTTGATGTCATTTGATCCTCACTTATTTCTGGCACCTCCTTGGTTTTTGAAGTCTGTTTGGGGAATATATCGATAAATATTAAATGTGAACTTGAACAAAGTGAGGTCATCATACCATTTAACTAGTTTATTTTACCTCTACTTTGTAAACAACCTATGGTGGGGTGCAAGAGTTTATTTTCGAGCTTCATATTAAATCCATACTTCTTTTTGCGTTTTGATGCTTGAATTCTTTTGTTTTATACAATGTTTGAAGCCTTGAATACATGTGTTGGCACGTAATAGGCACTTCCAGATTGATTACTGGAGCAAGTACTTGATGAGCAAACAGTTTAATGTAATATTATATTCCAGTATTTCCTGGTCGGTTACACTACTTCACTTGTAGATTCCACTATCTTCTTTCAAAATGTATTCTTCTCTTGCTTTTACGTGGATGGATGGGAGATACTTTTCTTCAGGTTGTATTTCTTCCTAGCTATTGGCGATGATGATCTCCGTGAAACAGCATATGAAATCCTTCTAGCTATTGCTGGAGCTTCAAGGTATTTCCGTCTTTTTTGTTTCTTGGCTTACAACATCTCCCATCCGATTAATTAAACGCATTTAATAGGCTTTCTATATGCACATGGGCCTCATTGTACCATCAAAGGACAAAAAGAAGGAGAAGAAATCTAGATTGATGAGGAAGTTGGGCCATAGTAAGAGTGAAAATGTAATGACCTAGTCACATAATTTATCTAGACTGGTCAGTTTGTTGGAGACAATGCATGTTCAGATGGAGGTAGCAAAATGAATGACCTTGTTACCTTCTGTCAGATGTCAGATTGCTTCTAGCTTTTGTTGTTTGATTCACACCAGTAATAGGATTGATATCTTATTAGTTTCTTGCCCTTAACTCAACAAGTTGGGATAGGTTGCCTGTTGTTTCATTGCAAATCATTTAGGAAATGAAATAACTTAAAAATCAGTAATTTTTTCTCCTTAATTAAAGGGCATAAGGTTGATGAGGCTACAGTTTGTGAGTTAAGGTTGAGATGTTATGCCAAGAGATATTCAAATATTATCAAAGTACAAAGTTGCCTTGAGTTGTTATGTTGGTGATTTGTTTGGTATATGGTGCTAGTCTCCATTAGTTGCTAGTTGGTAGTGTGTATATACTGTAAATAGTGTTCCTAGTGCTGGACAAGAAAAAAGGGAGTTATAGATTCAATGTTTTTGATAATTAATTTAGGTAAACATTCATTATTAAATCATAGATGATAGCTAACAAAAAAGGATAAATTTCCCAAAGGGAAATGTTAGAAGAAAAAAAGAGAAGAGAGATATTGAAGACCCGACTCTGTTATTTAGGAATTTACAGTTTCATTCTTACTGGGTTCTTACCTGATTAATACGTACAGATTTCTGAGACCATGGACGTCAGGACAAGACTTGGTTTCCTTAATGTGATAGTTGGAAAAGTTGGTAAAAGGATGGATACAATCTTGATCCCACTGGAATTGTTATGTTGTATTTCACACGCCGAGTTTTCTGACAAAAAGTCGTATATTAAGTGGCAAAAGAGACAAGTACGTGCTGTCTTTCCCACTTAATATTATGATTCAATTTTTTCCTCCCCTCCTCTTTGTAATTGCTGTAACAAGCTTTGCAAAGTTGTTTATTTATGAAACTAAATTCATATGATAATGTATTTAGCATTTCTGTTGCATATTCTTTTTCTGGCAGTTCACTTAAACATGTTGGATGAGGGGCTCATAAATCATCCTGCTGTAGGGTTTGGGGAATCCGGGCGAAAAGTAAATGAGCTAAGGGTTATTTTAGCTAAGATAGAGGAATTTGAGGTGTGTACATTTCTCTCTGTCCCACTTCTGTTGAAGAGAAATTTCTGATTTATTACTAATACTTAAGTATTTGCAATTCTAGTTTGGTCATGCATCCTTGCAAATAGCCAAATACTGAACTTTATAATATTTTAACTTCTTTGAAAATAGTGAAATGCAATATTCACATTTAAAGTAGTGGTCTGATTGCATATTTCAAGAAAATGCTGGTTTCTACTCATTAATCTTCAACTTTCACAATTTTTTCCAAGTTGAACTTCAGTACTCTTTTATTCAGCTTCAACTCAGAGTGGCGGGCTTAGGATTTGAAGGGAGTGGGTGCACATGCTTTAACATACACCGCATCTCCGAATTTGAGTAACATTATGCATTCAGTTGGTTTAGTTAGTTTCTAATCGAATTTTTAGTTCATAAACAAAGAAACTATTCAAACCAAAATGACTTGGGTTAACTGCATTTTTATGACTTCAACTTTAATTAAGTTTAGGGATCTCTTTTATCTACCTATAATATAAAAGGAAGAGCCTGGAAACACGTGTCCCTCTATCATCTATACAAACAACGACATGAAGCACATGGCCCTACAACATCTATACGGACAACGAACTAACAACATTATAATTTAACCTATCATTCTTTTCAGTAAGGAAATTGCAAATTGAATCACGATTTACCAATTTACTTAATGGTCGACGCAATGAATGTAAATTTGCGGTAATCCTAGTTGGATTTCATTTTCTTAATTTTATTGCCGAAAATAAGTATGTTAAATATTAAATAGATGGATTGAAACTGCAAATGCACTTCTTTCAAACAAATTAAATACATTTTTGATTTACTTGAGTGTTCTGTTTTGAAGTTTGATCATCATATGTCTAATCATAGGATAGCTTAGAATTAAAGTTAGATTTGCTAAGAGGGTTTTCATCTTTTAGATTGGAGGTTCATTATCTATTGAGTTTCGAATTGTCTGTCCCTGGCACTCGGGGGTTTCATGGTTAAAAATGGAAGTGTCTATTTTTTTGGAAATTGACATGTTTTATCTTCTTGTACTTCTATTTGTTCTTGTCTCTTCTTTTGTACTCTCCTAAAAGGACTTCTTTTCAAAAAATCTTATTGACCCATGGAATTAGTTCAATTGACATGCTATCATCGATGTTTGTTCTTGTTTGCTTGTTTGATGCTCTTCATCATTATTATGTGCACTCTCATCTTCTTCTTTTTTTCTCAATCCATGGACATTTTGATACCATATACTATGAACACCCATGTTAAGGTTACAAGAATGGGTTCTTTGTGATGCTATGCCAGATGATATGCCATAAAAAATATTATTTTCTATTCAATAACATTGTGATGGACTAACAGACTACATGCATTAAAAAGAATGAGGAGATGCTTGCATGTGCTTTAATATTTTCATTGACTTCAATATGTCGTGATATTGAGAATTCAATGATGTATATTAAGGAGCCTATCACTCTTGAGAAAGTGCGACAAGCACTTAACTCTTATGATGTGGGAAGGCATTTTGAAGGAAACAAAGGTGATGAAGCTAGTGGGCTCCTTGTGAGAGGTTGTACTAGCCAACAAGGAAGGAGCAAATCAAAGTACAGATCAAAGTCTCGTTTAAATAAAAAGAATGTGGAGTGTTGAGTTGTCACAAGAAGGGGCACTTTGAACGAGATTACCCTATGTCGAAGTCCAAAAAAAAGGTGAATGTATCCATTGTTGAGAAGGTACATGACTTTGATGATTTATATGCACTAACAACATTATGCAATAGTGGTTTCTATGACAACAAATGGGTGTTAGACTCTTTTTGTACTCTACGTATGACATTTCGAAGAGATTGGTTTAGGCGCTATGAGACAAGTGGAGGAACCATAATAATGGGCAATAATGCAAGTTGTAAAATAGTTGGTATTGTTTCAGTTTGGACTCGCTACCACGATGGAATCTGTCACACCCCGAGGCTACCCCCTAGACATAAACACGGGACCTAGGATCACGAGTGACCCCAAGCTAACCCTGAGCTAGCATATCATAAGCATACTTAAACAACTGAAGAAAATATACTATGCGGAAGCTTAAAACATGCGATAAACTAAATGATGGGGAATACCCAAAACTGGTCAGAATATATAAATACTGAATAAGAGTTAATGATACTGGGCTATAACTCAAAATACTAAAGTTGAATCTGTCTATGTCTGAAATAAGCCTCTAACTGACTAGAGATGTTGGGACATGCCCCCAGCTAACTCTAGTAAAATCGAAACTAAAATGAAATACTGAAATAGAAAACATGTCTACTGTCCTCGAAGTTTGAGGACTCACCACTGATGCTACTGAGGGTGGATCGGGAACCGATCTACGCGTGATCTGAATGCCGAGGACCTGAACCTACATCACGAAAAAATGTAGCGCAGAGTATGCGTCAGTACTTGGAAGGTATTGAGCATGCAGGATAAGATAAAGCTGAACAAACATATAATTGAACAAAGCATACTGAGCAATGATATAATCTGAACATGATGAAAATACTGAAATATACTGAATATGAACTACACTGAATGCAATGACCAAGTACATAACATGTTGAAACTGAATACTGAAATATAACTGGAAACCTGGTCAAATGCACTGAAAGTCTGACTGTGGGAGCTACTATTAACCGACATAAAACCACGTGAGCTAAACGCGGAGTCCGATGTATACGCCCTATCGAGAGGACCTAATATACCTTGCCAGGGGTATAAAGGCATGACTGGCGTGATCACTAAATCTGATGTCTACAGAGGGGACTTAAAACCTACGGGGGCACGTAGTTCTGGGACTATGAGGGTAACTGAACTATAGTCCAACTCGGTATTAAGTCTACTCCCAACTGGAAATGTATACAATACAACATACTGAAATATACTGGATATCTCATGATTCTGACATGCTAACTGAGAATGTAACATTTAAGTACTGATAATGAAACATTCGAAATCTGAGGCATGCATATATGTTTATCTGACCTAGCTAATTTAATTCATGAACTAAACAAATCTACACAACTAGGGTTCTGAGTTTCATGCAAAGAACTAAGCAACAATGTTACGAAAACATGATAATCTGATTAAGGACACTATAACAGCTAAATCACAATAATTTTCTAAAGTTCTAGAAACCCTGGGTCTAAACAAGATAAAAGGGAATCAAGAATCTGACTGAATTCTAGGGACCTAATGGATGAAAAGAACCCACTAGTGAAATCCCACATACCTAGTGATGAAATCTACAGAGAAATCCTTCGATTTCGGGGCTGAAACTGAAGAAAACTTTATGCGTTCTTGGAGGGTTTTGGTCGACTGCTTCTTCTCTTTTTGCTCTAGTTTTGATGAATTTTGGTGAATGAATCGCTTAGGGTAGGTTCTGATTAAGTTACTAGGCTTAAACTGATCAAAACTACATAGTTTAGGGGTTAAACGACGTAGTTTAGGTTTCCAACGAATAGGGGAAAAGACCAAAACGACCCTAACTTAAAAGATGTCTGGGCCATCAACGGGCCTGACAGACGGTCCATCCTGGAAGGGCGTCGTTTGGCATCTGGGAGTGGGTTCTGAGGTCCACGATCCACGGACCGTGGTCCCACCTATGGTCCGTAGGTCCGGCCGTGGGTCGTGACTTTTTCTGGGAATTTTGGGTGGAGTTGGGGTGACCAATCACGGACCCCACCTACGGTCCGTAGGTGGCACCCGTCGATGGCACCTACAACTTCTGAAAAGTCTGTTATCTGGTCTTTCTAGAATACGGGGTGTTACAATATCTCTCCCTGGGGAACATTCGTCCTCGAATGAAGACTAAACTAGTTGAGTGTGGAGGGAAGGAGCTGCAATCCCTACCACTAAGTACTGGAAACTGATTTCTGACTGAACTGAGTTCCAAGAATATGCAAATATGCTGAAAATTCACAAACAACTGAAGGAACAAGATACTGAGACTGATTTTACGCAAGAGTAAACTGAGAGACTGGAGAGGAACTATTACCTCAAGCTGAAGCAGAATAAGAAGGGAAGAGATGAGGATACTTGGCCTTCATGGTTGCTTCTGCTTCCCAAGTAGCTCCCTCTACGGACTGACTCCTCCATAAAACCTTAACTGAAGCGACTTCTTTATTTCTCAACTTTCGAACCTGACGATCAAGAATTTCAACTGGCACTTCCTCATAAGTGAGACTCTCCTTCACAGCCACACTCTCTAATGGTACTATGGATGCTGGATCACCCACACACTTTTTCAACAAGGAAAGGTGAAAGACGGGATGCACCGCTGCTAGTTCTGCTGGCAACTCTAACTCATAAGCCACTTTGCCAACCCTTTACGGACCTACATATCTAGGGCTGAGCTTCCCTTTCTTGCCAAATCTCATCACCCCCTTCATAGGTGACACTTTTAGGAAAACCCAATCATCAATTTGGAACTCCAAGTCCCTTCTCCTTACATCTGCATAGGACTTCTGGCGACTCTGGGCTGTCTTAAGTCTATTTCTGATGAGCTGAAATTTTTCCATAGCCTCATGAACCGAATCTGGCCCTATCAAGGCTGCTTCACCTACATCAAACCAACCAACTGGAGATCTACATTTACGCCCATACAATGCCTCATAAGGGGCCATCTGAATACTGGAATGGTAGCTATTGTTGTAGGCGAACTCTACGAGAGGTAGGTGATCATCCCAACTTCCCTTGAAATCGATCACGCAAGCTCTCAACATGTCCTCTAAAGTCTGAATGGTACGCTCTGCGTGACCATCCGTATGTGGATGAAATGTTGTGCTGATATTTACCTGAGTACCAAGACCTTTCTGAAATGACTTCCAGAAATGAGAGGTAAATCGAGGGCCTCTATCTGAGATGATAGACAAAGGAACCCCATGCAACCTGACTATCTCATTAATGTAGAGTTTAGCGTAGTCCTCCGCTGAAACTGTATTCTTCACAGCCAAAAAGTGGGTGGACTTAGTAACTCTGTCTACTATTACCCAAACGGAGTCATGTTGTCTGCGAGTACGAGGTAAACCAATAATGAAGTCCATGTTTATCACTTCCCACTTACATGTAGGAATATTAATCTCCTGAGTCATACCTCCTGGTTTCTGATGTTCTACCTTCACCTGCTGATAATTTGGGCACTTAGCCACAAAATCTGCTATATCCCTTTTCATGACATTCCACCAAAAGACTTCCCGCAGATCACGGTACATCTTGGTGGCACCTGGATGAATAGAATACCTAGAGTTATGGGCTTTTGTAAGGATCTGCTGTCTCAACTCACCCACCGTAGGAACACATAAACGACCCTGGTAGCGAAGCACACCATCTCCCCCTTGGGAGAAAACCTCAACTTTCTGCTGATGAACTGCACCCTTCAATTGAAGCAATATAAGATCACTGTCTTGTTTCTCCTTAACCTCCACTACCAATGAAGATTCTGACCCATTCTGAACTATCACACCATCATTTGATATGTTCATAAGGCAAACTCCTAAGCGAGCAAGCCGGTGAACATATTTTGCTAATTCCTTCCTTTCTTCCTCAACATGTGCTACACTACCCATAGATAGTCTACTAAGAGCATCAGCTACTACATTGGCCTTACCAAGATGGTAAAACACATTCATATCATAGTCCTTGAGGAATTCAAGCCATCTCCTCTGGCGAAGATTTAACTCTTTCTGGGTGAACACATACTGAAGGCTCTTATGGTCTGTGAACACATCTACGTGAACACCATAGAAGTAATGTCTCCAAATCTTTAGGGCAAATACTACGACTTCAAGCTTGAGGTCATGAGTCAGATAGTTCTTCTCATGAACCTTAAGATGTCTAGAAGCATAAGCTATAACCTTACCTCGCTGCATCAACACACAACCTATGCCAACTCTGGATGCATCACCATAGATCACATAACCATCTGAACCCTCTGGTAGAGTCAAAACAGGAGTTGTAGTCAACCTAGTTTTCAGTTCTGAGAAGCTCTTCTCACACTCATCTGACCACTGAAACTTAACTTTTTTCTCAGTCAACTTAATCAATGGAGAAGCTATGGATGAAAATCCTTCCACGAACCTTCTGTAATAACCAGCCAAACCCAAGAAACTTATGATATCTGTAGGAGAGGTGGGTCTGGGCCATTGCTTCACTGCCTCGATCTTCTGAGAATCCACTCAAATCCCTTCGCTAGACACTATATGCCCAAGAAAAGCAATTGATTGTAACCAAAACTCACATTTTCTAAACTTAGCGAATAACTGGCGATCCTTGAGAGTTTGCAGGACAACCCTCAAATGAGTTGCATGTTCTTCCTCATTCCTAGAGTAAATGAGAATATCATCAATAAAGACGATAACGAACAAGTCCAAATACTGCTTGAACACCCTGTTCATTAAATCCATGAAAGCTGCAGGAGCATTGGTTAGTCCAAATGACATAACTACAAATTCATAATGAGCATACTGAGTTCTGAAGGCTGTTTTTGGGATGTCACTATATCTGACTCTGAGCTGATGATAACCAGATCTGAGGTCTATTTTCAAGAAATGACTAGCACCCTGAAGTTGGTCGAACAAGTCATCAATCTTGGGGATAGGGTACTTATTCTTGATTGTGTCTTTGTTCAACTGTCGATAGTCAATGCACATCCTGAGAGAACCATCTTTCTTTTTCACAAACAACATTGGTGCACCCCATGGAGAGATACTAGGTCTGATGAAGCCTTTATCTAGAAGGTCTTTCAACTGTTCCTTCAATTCCTTAAGCTCAGCTGGAGCCATTCTGTAAGGAGGAATATAAATAGGCTGGGTATCTGGAAGGAGATCTATTCTGAAGTCAATTTCCTTTTCGGGAGGAATTCCGGGAAGATCTTCTGGAAACACCTCTGGAAACTCATTTACTACAGGGACTGACTCAAGAGTTGGGGTTTCAGAGTTTGAATCCTTAACCCGAACAACATGATAGATGTACCCCTTGGAAATCATCTTTCTGGCCTTAAGGTAGGAAATGAATTGAGCCATAGGCACTGAGCTACTATCCTTCCATTCTAAGACTGGTTCGCTTGGAAACTGAAAACGAATGACCCTAGTTCTACAATCGACTGAGGCATAACAGGAATGTAACCAATCCATGCCTAGAATGATATCAAAGTCTACCATTTCTAACTCTACCTGCTGAGGTCACTTTCTGAGAGACTGTGACAGGGAACTGTATACCCATCTAGCTATAACTGGGTCACCGACTGGAGTTGAGACTGAGAAGGATTCTGAGAGAGTTTTTGGACTGACACCAAAGTTCACTACTATATATGGAGTTACAAAGGAAAGAGTAGCCCCTGGATCTAACATAGCATAAACATCTAAATGAAAGACTTGTAACGTACCAGTAACCACATCAGGAGAATCTTCCTGGTCCTGGCAACCCTGGAGAGCATACAACCTGTTCTGGCGCTGACCGCCACCTATACTAGATGAAACACCCTGCTGAGATGGGCAACCTGCTGGTGCTGCTGGAGCTGTAGACTGAGCCGTATTATTGTTACCTCTTTGTCCCTGTTTTGAAGAAGGGCAATCTCTCAACCTGTGACCAGTCTGACCACAACCAAAACATCCTTCCTTGCCTACAAGAAACTTGCCCGGATGGTTCTTACCACACTTTGGACAAGTTGGGTAGGTCATGTTACCTGAAACACTCCCCTGAGACTTAGAGCCTGATGCCCTACCTTTCTGATCCTGTCGAAACCTTAGCTGATGAAGGTGCTGGAGCTGAAGACCTTTGTTGATACTGCGAGCGGTTTCCACCACTCGATTTCTACTGAGAGTACTCATAGTTCCCTATTCTAGCCTTTTTGTTGTCCTTAGCTAGTTCTCTAAGCGTATCTCCCTCAACCTGCTGAGCATGAGTCATGAGCCTAGAGATGTTCATATCCTCTAACAACATAGCATTTCTGCACTTTGTCTCCACCAAGTCAGATACCCCAAATAAGAACTTACTCATTTGTGCCCTGGGATCGGTAACTATATGTGGAGCATACTTAGATAGTTGGGTGAACTTAAGTCTGTACTCTTGGACTGACATCGAACCTTGTCTCAAATTCATAGATTTCTGAGCCTTAGCCTCCCTCAACTCTCTAGGGAAGAACCTATCCAGAAAAGCTCCGGTAAAAATTTCCCAAGTCACAGGAGCTACATTCTCACCCATGTTTTCCTTCCACTGTGTGAACCATATGTGAGCCACATCCTTACGCTGGTAGGACGCCAACTCTACCCTGTCATTTCCATTTACTTGCATCACTCCAAAGATTTTCTTGACCTCATCAATGAAGTTCTAGGGGTCTTCACCAACTTGCAACCCTAGAAACTCAGGCGGATTCATCCTAACAAAATCTTGGACCTTAGTTGCTACTAATCCACTATTAGCATTAGTAGGAACTGGAACCTGCTGATTGTTCTGGTTGGCTACATTCTGGGCCAAAAGTTGGAGAGCATTCTGAAACTCTGCATTCGAAACCTCATGGTCTGGGACTGGAAGAATTGTGTTAGCGTTGCGGGCATTAGCATTTCTTGCGTAAGCTCTATGAGGAGGCATGATCTGAAATGCATAACGTCGAATTAGAAAGGAGATCATACCCACGCACGATAAGAATAGCAAGGAAGGAAGTTTTTCTTAAAACACTTCGTGGCCTCCCTCTCATTAGATGTGGTGCACTTCACACCCATGAAAGAGATTCTACTTAGTGCGGCTTTTCAGACATCCTAGGACTCTTAAACCTAATATTATGATACCAAGTTTGTCACGCCCCGAGGCTACCCCTTGACGTAAACACGGGACCTAGGATCACTAGTGACCCCAAGCTAACCCTAAAGCTGGCATATTATAAGCATACTAAAACAACTGAATAAAAAGATACTATGCGGAAGCTTAACACAATAATTAACTGAAGGATGGGGAATACCCAATACTTATATGAACATATATAAAGTACTATGAGTTTAGTGATACTGAACAATCACTCAAAAGCTAAAGCTGAATCTAATACTATAGGTCTTGAAAAGCCTCTACTGACTAGAGTTGCTGGAACATGCCCCTAGCTAATTCTAGCAAGAACTGAAAACTGAAATGAAGACTAAATATGGAAAAGATGTATGTTGTCCTCGAAGTATGAGGAATCACCACTGAAGCTGCTGAATATGGATCGGAAACGGATCTATGCGTGATCTGGATGCTGAGTACCTGAACCTACATCATGAAAGGATGTAGCGCAGAGTATGCGTCAGTACTTGAAATGTACTGAGCATGCATGATATAGAATATGGTTGAACAAAATACATAAGATGAACAAGCATGCTGAATAATGATATAAGCTGAACTGAATAATAATACTGAAATATACTGAAACTAAGCTAAATGCAATGACCAGGTACTAATCATGAACATGACATGCTGAGACTGAATATTGAGTATAACTAAAAACCTGGTCAAATGCACTAAAGTCTGACTGTGGGAGCTACCCGACATAAAACCACGTGAACTAAACATGAAGTCCGATGTATACACCCCATCGAGAGGACCCAATATACCTTGCCAGGGATATAAAGGCATGACTGACGTGATCATTAAATCTGATACCCAACAGAGGGGACTTATACTCCTATGGAGGCACGTAGTTCTGGGACTATACGGGTACGCTGAACCCTAGTTCAACTTGGTGTTAAGCCTACTCCCAATTGGAAATGTGTACAATACAACATAACTGAAATATACTTGATAGCTCAATATTCTGACACGCAAATTTGAGAATGCAACATTTAATTACTGACAATGAAACATTCGAAGCTAGAGCATGTGTATCTGTTTAACTGACCTAGCTAGTGTATTCCATGAACTAAACGAATCTACACAACTAGGGTTCTGAATTTCATGCAAGGAACTAAGCAAATATTTCACGAAAACATGATAATCTGAAAAATGATGTGTGTTCATGTGAATAAGCCTACATTACAACCTCTGAAAGTCCTATTTGATTCTTTGTAAAGCGTTCTTAATTAGTGGAGACGTACATAATGGGCAAGCCTATGGTTCTTTGTGCATACATGCGAATTTTCTTTGTGAGTGTGAGGTTTTAATTGTGATGTTAAGTCCACATGTTATAATTAATCTTGTGAGTGAAGTGTGGACTACTTTCTTTCTGTGAGGGGCACTTGTTTTATGAAAGATAGGTGATATTTGATGGCTGGCATGAAGTGTAATGTTTAGGTTGCTAAAAGTTGTCGAGTGAATACGTGAGGTCATGTGGTATCTGCAAGTGGCCAAGGCCAAGTGTGAATGAAAACATGCATATTTTAATTTGATAAAAGATTCTTGAAAGTAAGTTGCGGAAGCACAAATGCCAGTATGAGTGAGTCTAGGTCTAGGATTAGCATGGTGAATTGTTCAAGGATGAACAAAGCTCTAAGTGTGGGGTGGTGGTCTTGGGCGTATTTTTATGCCAAAGAACCAAATAACACCCATGTTTTGGTTGAGTTTGGGAATAAATTTGCTAGTTTTTAGTTGTGTCGAGTCGGGTTAATTAATTCAAACTAACCAATATGATTAGTTGTACAGGTGGTGATAAAAGAGTAAATGAGCACAAAAGTGGAAATTGGGAAGCAAGAGTGGATCCAAGCAAAAGAGCAAAAGGAAGTTAAAACAAGCTTTGTATCCTCTCCGCATCGCGGAGAGTGAAATTACTATTTACTCGTGTGATGAATTTTTAGGCAGAAGACTTTGTATCCTCTCCACTTCGCGGAGAGCAGGTGTTCGACTAAATTTAGAATTTCAGAGCGTCTTTGCATCGCTGACCTAGGCTCCAATTTTCTGTCTTTTTTCTAAATTATAAATAGATTCAGATTTTATTTTATTACTTATTCTTTTTCTGGGTTTTGAAGAACGACGACTTTGGGAGCTGTTTCATCTGTTTTTAGGGTTTATTCATAAACTTTACTCCATTTGATCTCTTTTATGTTAATTGAACATTGCAAAATTGAGAATTGTATTATGAGTAGCTAATTTTCTTAGTTCTAGGGATGTGGCTACATGATGATTGTATTTTATTGATTTTAATGGAATGATGTTGATTATAATATAAATCTATCTTTTGTTCTTGCTTTAGTATTTCGTGACTGACCACCATTGAAATAACTGTCTTGTCCGAATTGAACTCGGGAGAGGAATAAGAGGATAGAACGTAGGGCAAAAGGAGCATGATCTTCTCTAGGTTTAGGGTTGATTTGTATCTAGGATAGGGATATACCTAAAAGCCTTGCTTGGTTTAATAGACAGGATGAAATTGTAATGCTCGGTATTTGGTTCAGTTTATCCCCTCTCAATGATGCAATTAAGCTGCCAATTACCGTAGGCGATTAGAGGTCGGGAGACCATGATCATACATTTAATCCTGTAATCAATGATTCGATAATTGATTGACATTCATTAAATGATATGATTTGCATGAATCCATAGTAGGCTGCAGCCCTGGAATTCCCCAAGTCATTGTTTGAAATCCAATTGAAATCGAATCGTAGTAGTTTACTTCAATAATTAGACAAGTAATCATTTTGAAATCCCATATTACTATTCATGATAACACTTGTTCTAAATTTTAATTGTTGGAAGAATTGAATACATCTAATCTTAAGTCTCTGTGGGTACGATACTCGGCTCTTAAAAAGAGCTACTTTAATATTTGCACGACCACGTACACTTGCGTGTGCGTTTGGGTGCAACACACATTGCCAAGAAATGTCCCAATATGATCTTTTTAACAATAGATTCTTGTTCAATAAGTGCTTGCAATAGAGTCAATGTTTTGGGTCTTCAAGTTATTGGTAAAGCTTTCCCAAATCTGAAGTTGTTTTGCTTCTGAAAAAGTGTCATCCTGTCAGATCATGTATTGGTTTCTTGTGTCAAAGCTTCAGTCTCACTTTCAGTTAGAGGAATGCCACCTGATTACCCAGGCTAGATTTTTTGGTATACTTTTGAATTGTGGTAAGAAACTGAAGACTCTTTCCTTGGTGAACTGCACTGGTGTGAATGACTCAATCAATAAAATTTCCTTTGGTGGATCCTTGTTTTAACTCACTGGTATCATTAATTATTCGCAACTTTCCTGGAGTAGGTAATCCAACCATTGCTTTAGTAGGTAGACTGTGTCACAAACTAACTCATACAGAGCTGAGTGGGCTTCTTTGTATAACTAACGAGGGGCTCTTCCCTCTAGTTAAGAATTGTGCAGCTAATTTGGTGGCGGTGAATTTAAGTGGGTGTGTCAATATTACGGATATATCAGTTTCGAACATAGTTAAGCTGAATGGGGATCTCTGAAGTCTCTGCTCGTAGATGTTCGTTGACATATTACTGATGCAACATTAGTAAAAATTTGGGACTCTTCCTTGATGCTTAATATACACGATGATTTTCAACCTCGAGCGATTTTAAAATGTTTCACTGGTGGTTAAGGTATGGTTACATATATACCCAATATCTCATATATGTTTTGCCCGACATGGACTTCTTATCTTAAGATGGGCGTCATAAACACCCCATTTATGGTCTCAGCGTCCTCGCTAAGGTTTGCACTATCGTATGGGATTTGTCCAGACTTAGCACTCGAAATTTCCCCAGCTTATTAGAATTTTCCTAAACTCAGTTGAACTCAGGCCCACATCGACAAGGCAGATACAAGAGTGTTTCTGATACCATTGTCTAGAGGCCCAGCCCACTTTTGATATTGTCTGCTCTAGTCCATGACGCGCAAGACTTTAAAAGACGTCACTGGTGGGTAAGGTTTGCTTACTTATATACCAAACATCTCTCATGTGTATTGCCGATGAGAGACTTTTTATCTTAAAACTGGGACATAACATAAAGTTTGTCATGACCCGAGTCTACACCCCATCTAAGGTGGTACTCAGAACCATGAGTGGTCCCAAGCTAACCCATGGCATAACATATCAAAGCGTATCATATGAAACTAATACGGAAGCTTAAACATGTCCTTAATAAGTCTTCATAAGAAAAACAATAAATCCATGATGACTGAACAACTAATGTCTAAAATAAGCCTCTAATATTTAGACTGAAGGAAATAAGTTTACTGGAACATGACCCCTAGTTGCCTTGATCCAAATAAATAAATAAACTACTAAATTCTTACTAACAACTAATCAGGACTTACCTGACCGAGGAGGACTCACCAAATACTGGTTGGAACTGCTGCAACCTCACTAACCACAAGTCTAAGTACGGGCGTTGGAATTTACATCATAAAATGATGCTACATAAAGAAAAATATGTGTCAGTACATGAAGTGTATTGAGTAAGTAAGGGGCACTAGCATAATCGTAAATTGGCATAACGAGGACAGTGAAATAAGATTTCCAAAATCATATATATAGTGAAAGAACTGAGAGAAAACAATTGGAGTTCATGTCTAAATACCATTCACAATCTTCTTTCAAAAGCATATATAGAGATGAGTCTATTTATATAGCATTGTATAATCATAGTTGTAAACTATGTTACAAAGTATATGTGTTGGATAATTGAATATATGTAACTAGTATGTATATGTACCAATGAATACAGTTTTACCAATGAATACAATTTGTATCATCGAATACAATTGTATCAATGTTGTATCAGGTTCAACATTTGTATTTGTATAATTGATTGTTATCATTTGTATCAATGTTGTATCAATTGTATTAAGGGATAAGGAACAAGTACCCACTAGGCCATGACCAAAATTCCAGAGACACACCTTAACTAAACTAAGGTCCTAATACTGCCTGAACCCTTTTTTTTGTAATTTTGTACACCTTTTTGGCTTCCGTGACATTCAAACATCTGCCATGTGCCTCAACTATGTGGAGTCACGGAGTGTGCTATATAAGCCAAAAAGGTGTAAAAAATTACCAAAAGATGAGTTCGGGGGAGGGGGAATAATAGGACCTTAGTTTAGTTAACGTGTGTCTATAGGTTTTGGTCATAGTTGTAACACCCCGCTACTAGAAAGACTTAGAATTAGAAAGAACCCATTTTTGGAAATAATCAAATTTGGAAAGTTTGACAAAGTTAAGCTAAGTATGAGTTTTGGGTCAACATCAAATGACCATAACTCCTAGATCAGGATGAGTTAGGTGTGCTACAAGATACCGTAGGAAAGATGTTTGGATTATATTTCCAACGCCACCGAGTTTACTCAATTTCGAGTTCGTATGAGGGAGATATGCCCATTTGAAGTTGGGATGTCTAGATAAGGAAAGTTAAAACCGGATTTTAGAAGGGTATTTTGGTCTTTTCATTACCCAATTAGCTTAATTCGTTTTTGATAATTACTTAGGGGTCTAAACTGAATTGGTTCAGTTTACGCACTCAAATTATATGCTAGGATTTTAGAGAAAAAAACTCAAGAGGAGAAAAGAAGAAGAAAGGTCAAGATTCGTCGATTTCTTGAGGAATTGATTGCGGATTTCACCAAGGATTCAATCCTACGAGGTATGTGATTTCACATAGCATTGGGTTCGTTCACCCATGCACCAAACATGTTTATTTCAGTATGATTTTCATCTTAAAAGATTGAGGATTTGATGTTCTTGAGTTGTGTTCTTGAATTGCTTTCGTTCTTGAATTTGGGATGAGATTGAGGAGTTCTTGAGAGTTTAATGTCGCTTGTTAGAGTTGTTTTGAGTTAGATTCTAGTGTATATGTTCTGGGTATCTGAATCTAAAGAGAATTTAAGAAAAAAGAATCGAATTTAGGCGAATTGGGGTTAGAAAATGAAGAAGGAAAAAGTCTGCGTCGCGGACTTGCCCCACCGTTTCACAGAATCTTTCTCCACGTCGCGGAACGGTCACGGACCCTTCTGCCTCAAAATTTATTTCACGACCAAATATTTAAATGCATCTCCGCGTCGCGGACTTGCTTCCAGATAGTGATTTCTTGATCGTTTCTAATGTTTAACTATCTAAAAACATTCCTAAACATCACGAGATCTTTCCTATCACAAATCATAACCTTGAATTCATAATTCAAATTCAAGGTAGAGTTAAGAGTCAAGTCAAGAGAAGTTCATAGAGTCTTCCAAAGGTCTTTTACAAATGTTTTAACTTTGTTTTAAGACTTGAGTTTTGAGTTGAGTAAAGAGTAAAGATTGAAGTTCATTTCTTCAAAAGAGTATATCGGGACTACGTATTCCCAAGGAGTAATTATTTTCACAATTAAACAAGTAAGGAAACGTTGATTTCCACAGAGCTTTTGAGTTGGTTTTCAGTAAAGAGTAAATGCTTTCACAATTAAGCAAGAGAGGAAACTTTGTTTTCCAAGAGAGCCTTTGAGCTAAGTTTTTGAGCAATTATCTCAAACCACATAAAGAAGTTATGTTTTTAAACATATGAGCTAGTAATATTTTGGGAGTAGTATTGAGCATCAATATGGGGGAGAGTTCACACAACTCCCAGCCCCCATAAACCATGTAGCCATCATGGATTGAAAAGGGTCATACTTTTTAGATGATTCCTTAGTGCTTTTTAGCATAGACTAGTGGATCCACTTAGTAGTTAGGTTCTATGCACTTGGCAAGGTATAGGACGGTCCTGGAAGTGTGAGGCAAAACGTTGTATCATCACATAGCTCTTAAGTGATGGTTGTCGGTTAGAGAAACTCCCACAGTTATTATTTGTATTCTTATATACACAGAGTTATTTGTATTTTTATATACAAACAGAGTTTATATTGTATATTCTCATACAGACTGAGTTACTATTGTATTTATAAATACACAGAGTTGTTATCCATGTTTTAAAAGTTTTTCTTTATATTGCATCCACATTATTGCTTTATATTGAAATGAGTTAAGTTGAGTTGAGTTGAGCCAGGTATATTCTTTCAGTTCCTTTCAAGCTTATGTCTTGTTTTAGATTTCCTCTCGCATGCTCGTAGATTCATTATACTGACGCCATTTGTCCTGCATCATTGTTATGATGCAGATACAGGTAACCAGGATCAGCATCCAGCGCATCGTTGATTCTAGTTGAGCTTCAGAGTTGTTGGTGAGCCTCCTTGCTTCCGGAGGACCCTTTTTTATTACTTTATAATTTTAGTTCATTAGGATGTCGTGGTTCTTGTCCCGATGTCCATCTCAGTTGTTAGAGGCTTCATAGACAGTTAGTTGATGATAGTTCTTGATCTTTCCATTCCTGTTTTGATGTTTGAGACTTGAGTGCCATTTTGGCTAGTGAATGTTGCTTTATACATTCTAAGTTATCTATTGAGATTTCAGTTTACTTTTTAAAGCATTTTTAGCATGAGTAAGTCTTTTGCTAAGAGTTAAGCCAAGCCAAGGGTTTGCTTGGGGCCAGCAATGGTTCTCGAGTGCCAGTCCCGCCCAGGGTGTAGGCTAGGGGCGTGACAATAGTCTTGTGGGTACTTGTGTCTTATCCCTCGTATTAACGAATAATACAATTTGTATCTATATACAATTGTATGATGTTGTATCAAATTCAATATTTTTATTTGTATAATTAATTATTATCATTTTTATGAATGATGTATGAGTGTTGTATTAGTGAATACGTGTGTATTTGTATTTTGTATCACTGAAGAGGAATTGTATAGTCGACACTTATCATTTGTATTTTTATAATTGGTTGTTAACACTATTATTTGTATAATTAATTGCTATCATTTATATTTGTATTGAGAGGGGGATAGAGAAAGGCGAGAGAGAGAGAGAGAGGAAGAAGGGAGATGAGAGAGGCAATCAAGCATCCAGAGAGAGACAGCGAGGAGAGAGGAGAGTGAGAGTGCTGAGAGAGGAAGAGAGGCGAGTGAGACTTCAGAGAGAGAGGAAGAGATGAGAGAGAAAATAATAGCAACGCCATAGGTACATATTCTAATTCTTTTAAACTATAATGATATATTGTAAATACATATTACATGTTTACCTAATTACATATATTTCCATATTTGATAGATATATAGCTCAGTTATATATAACGTTGGTTTTGTTATGTAATCATGCGCAAACTTGAAAGTGGATTATACCGTGGTAAGCTTTGGCAGATGTATTGAAGTTGTTGAGACATTTTTATTAGGGGACAACTCCGACTAGCTGAAATTAAGAATTTTTGTAAACTCGAACTCGTTGGATTTTTTTTAACTCAATGAAATCTGAAACTGAGAATCGAGTAAAAATGGGAGAAGAGGGGTTCTATTTATAGACCCAAAATAGCTAGGGTTCAAAAGCCAAAATTGGTTGAAATGATTTCAAATTTGGATTTGAAATTGAATTTTGAGTTCCAGAATGGTACACAGATTATGGTCTTGGTTCTTGTGATTTGAATGTAAAAATTAATAAAATATAGAGTCAAAGAGAAGAGATGTTACCTTTCAAACAAAACTTGACAAAATCAATTACTTCATTTGCTTAAATAGGCTAGTTAGCACTAAATGAGAACGAAAGAGACCTGAAAGTTTCTTTATCCAGCGGGTAAAAACTTCTGGGTGAACTTATTTGTCAAAAAAGACAAAATCCATCAATATATTACTCCCAAAAGAGCGAGCAACATCTGGAGACGACGAAAGAGGACAACATCAAACGTTAATATGAATTGTATCTTCTGTTTCTTGAGGAAGCTCAAAATGGTGAGGGAAATGTATGAAAACTATTAAAGAAGTTTGAGAACATGTGGAGGAGTTTAATGTAGTGCATAAATTAAAAAAATCTATCAAATGCAACTGAACTTGAAATGTTGGTGCAGATGGAGGATCTTTTTTAATTAAATAGCACATGAATTAGAGTGTGAGTTCAATTTTAAAAGCATAAGTTATTTTACTATGTTGGAGGATTCATAGAAAATTGTCTTTACCAATAACATGATTGCTCATAGGGGTGTTGTCACGACCCAGGGGTACACCCTAGATGTAACATGGCATAATTGACCCCGAAGGGGTCTCATACAAGCCCTTACCATATCATAACATAAGATAATAGAAAAGTGCAGAAATTTAAAACATTTTTTTCATAACAATCGAAGTCTCATAAAACGAAGCAGAAGTCTATAACACTTTGTCTCAAACCATCTAAAACAACTTTGAATAAACTTTGGGACGCAGCCCATACAAAGGTCTAAAACATAAAAGAAATACATAAAGGTAATGGTGGCTTTATCCCCGATGCTATGAGGACTCACCAAATCTTCAACTCCTTTGCACTTTTAGAAACCTATCCTCAAGAAACGAACTCAAGATCACCGAATCCTACATTTTATAAGAATGTAGGCAGGAGTACGCATTAGTACAAAATGTACCAAATATGTTAGCTAGCATAACATCATAAGAGCATATCATAATGGTTAGTCAACAAGAGACATAAACATAAGAGATAATATCATGGTCATAAACATAATCTCCAACATAGTCATAACATGAGCATAAGTCAACGTAAGGCATAATCCAATAGCATAGGAGATACCACATAATCATAACATGGTCACTACTTAGACCTTCATATCATAAGAGAACTATCTCATAAGCAACCTTAAAGCATACTTGTGCAATGCATGAATAAGATCCCATAATCCCATTCACACTAAGTATAACCTATAGGTCATCATAATCATACTTACCATTCTTTGATCTCATCCTTAGCTTACTTCATATCGACAATGGAACTATCACCTTTAGTCAACATATCATGGAAGGCAACTATAGCAACAATCCAAGCTAAGCATACATCATAAAAGAGAACACTTCATAAGTAGCTTCAAGTCACACTTGTGCAATGCATGGATAAGACCCCATAATCCTACCCATACTAAGTACCACTTTAGACCATCATACATACTCATAGGTTGGGGACTAGTCCCTCTTTACTATTTGCCATTATTCATTTAAGGTACTTTTCTACTTAGTACAAGGCAAGTCAATACACATGAATGATTTATAACTATCAATTCAAGCCTACCAAGGGATAACACCCTACTAGGCTAGACCAAGCTACCATGGAAGGCATACTAACATGCAAGTCCAAGCTACTACTACTAAAACCATGCTAGTTATCTTGCTAACATAACTACATTATGCTAAACCAAACTATCATGGAGATCATGCAAGTCCAAGCTATACAACGAAGGGTACAAATGTTCCATCCTAGCTACCATGCAAGCACTCTAGGATGCTAGTGCAAGCTACCCTTAAGAGAGTATGAGTTCTCAATCCTAAGCTACCATGAAATGGCCTTGATCTAACCAAGTCATGCTACCATGAAGACATTCTATAATGCAAGTTCAAGCTACCCTTAGGATATTATAATTCCTCAATCCTAGGCTACCATGAGACCTACTAACTCAAGCTACCATGAAAGCATTCTATAATGCTAGTTCAAGCTATCCTTAGGAGAGTGTGATTCCTCAATCCTAAGCTACCATGAAATGGTCTTGTCTTACCAAGTCAAGCTATACATGAAAGGATCTTATGTCCCAACTTCAAGCTATTCTAGTCTAACATGCTTTGATTCCTTTTTGTTGAGTAAACCTTTCAACCTAGAACCATTCTATGTGAGAAGACCTTTCACATTCTACATACATACATTCATAAGGTAGTCTAGGTGAGTAAAGACCTTCCACCACAATTCTACTACCATTCACATATAGGCTTCACTCTCAAAGCCATTACATTGCATAATTCATCATATTAGCTTTACTCTCAAAGCCCTAGTGATCAACAATCATGATTACAAGCCTTACTCTCAAAGATTTACTTCTTATAATCATCATACATATCTAGATCACAAGACATTCAAGTCACAAGCTTCATTTTTAAGCAATTCTAGTCATAATTCATCATAAAGGTTCAATTTCAAGCTTTACTAGTCATGATCAATCATATATACTTTAATCTAATTCAATTCATGTTTACATGCTTCTATTCTTGAACAATTACTATACATGATATCAATTCTAGAAGATCACCCTTGAATCCTCAATTTCACTTCACAAGGCATAAACCCACATTCTTCAATTTCATCAATTAGACTAGGGTTAATCATGGAAAACATGTAATATCATCATAATAGCATGATTCAATACTAAATCAATCATAAACAAGTACTATCCACTCAATTGGAATCATATTCAACTTAACCCACAATTTTGGAAGGAACCCTAACTTGAATTGGGGATTTCATCTTCACAATTGGGGAAATTCTAGGGGGCTCCATGGATGAATAAGCTAACATACCTTTAATACAAAGCCTTACAAACCTTGCAATAATGGAGTCTTGTTCTTGACCTATCTTGACCCTTTTCTTCTTCTTTTTCTTCTTCTTCAAATTCTAGAGAGAGAAATATTTGAGAGGAGAGCTTTTGGATTTGATTTGGATCTTGGGAAATAATGACTTAATTGAGGTGGTTAAAGGGTTAAAATAGCTTATATAGGTGTACTAAGTCTATACAAAATGACCTCACTTAATAACCACCTAATTAGGAATTTACCAAAATGACCCTCACTAGGCATCATGGTGACAGGAACCACGACAGGGTATCACGAGCCGTGGTCAAGACCACTGGCCGTAGTCCATGGACCAGTGGCTTGGCCTCAATATATTGGCCTCCACAAGGCTAAGGCACCTTCTCGGGCCTTCCCACGAGCCGTGGTCAAGACTATTGGCCGTGAAGTGGCTCGTGAAGGTGAGCCACTTTGAGGCAGCCCTTAGGGAGCTACTGCCTTGCCTCCACGGACCACACCATGAGCCATGGTCCACACCACTGGCCGTGGTGGTGGTGGTGGAGTTGAGGCAGTGTGCCCCAAGCTTGGGGCAGCCTTGCCCCTTGCCTTGGCTCTTGTTGCCCTCACCCTTATCCCTAGATGGTCTACTAACCACAGGGTATTACAATATCTCCCCCTTGGGGACATTCATCCTCGAATAATGTTCTAGGCACTTCTTAAGGTCACAACTCTAGACTAGCAACCCATCATGCATGCAACTCATCTAAATTCATATAAACAAAGGAGGAACTTCATCTTCAAGCTAAACACATTCAATGCAACACAAGAAAGTAGGTACTACATCTAACAACCCACTATGCATGTAATCTCGTAACTAATCATGTCCAAGGAGGAACTACCATCTCTAAGCTAAATCATGCTCAACATATACTCGTTGAGCCTATATGCAATCTATACTCAAAGTATGCATTCAAGGAGGAACTCTCAACTCCAAGCTAAGACATGCTCATTTAATCATCTCATGAAGTTCTATAGGCAACTCTAATCAATGCACCACAACATGAGGAAACAATTCATATAAGTTCATTTTCTTACTAAAACATAATTTTTCAAGAACATGCATATAAGGAAATAATGGCAACACATAATCACACAATGACCTTGCTATTTAAGCTCACTATCTCCCCCTTGGGAGCAAGCCTAAATGGACTTTTCTAAGAACCATTCATACTAAAGACAACTTCAAGTCTCATATATCAAGTCACAAAAGACCAAACAATACCGGAATCTAATAAAGCATAAAACACATACCGGTAGCAACATTAGGAGGTCACTCTTGTTCATCTCTAGCTTGAAGGGCGTTGAACTTATTCTTCTTTTGAGCATTCTCATCCGGACCACTAGGAGCAACTTGTTTACCCTCTCTTCTCATAGTCTTTGCCTTTGGGCAATCTCTCATCTTGTGGCCACTTTCACCACAACTAAAGCAACCCTCTATACCGGCCAAACACCCACCCTCATGTCTCTTTCCACATCTAGCACAAGTAGACCATAGAGACTCATTACCAATTCCGGGTGGCTTAGGGTTAGACACCCTCTCTTCTTTATACTTAGGAGTATTAAAAGAACCTTGCCTAGAAAACCTTTGTCGATTCTTAGAGCGACCATGTCCATCAGACCCATCATGAAAGGACTTATCATTATCCATCCTAGACCTTTTTTTTCTCCCTAGATTTCTATTCTTTGAGTTTTGACTCCTCCATTTGTTGGGCATACATCATAAGATGTGAGATATCCATATTATCATGGAGCATTGTCGTACGACATTATTTTTCCACTATGTCGGACACGCCCGTCAAAATCTACTCATCATATCCCTCGAATCCGATACCATAGATAGAGCATACTTGGATAGTTGGGTAAATTTCAAGGCATACTCCTTAATACTCATGCTACCTTGCTTTAGGTTAATGAACTCTTCCACCTTAGTTTCCCTCAACCCTCGGGGAAAGAACCTATCAAGAAATCCTAGTTTGAAAACTTCACACTCTATTGGGCCCGCTCCTCCCGGGCTAGAATCTTTCCATTGCTCATACCACACTTGAGCAACATCTTTCAATTGGTAAGCGGCTAGTTTCACTTTTTCTACCGAAGTCACCCCCATGATAGCAAGTACTTTATAAACCTCATCTATAAACCCCTTAGGATCCGCTTCCACTTTGGAGCCATAAAACTCCGGAGGATTCATCCTCATAAATCCCTTACCCTAGAAGCAGCCATACCCACTATTGGATTCACCAGAGCTACTACATCCCTATTCACTTGTGTCGTCATGGCTTGGGCCAACATTTGAATTGCCGACCTAAACTCCGCATTAGTGACATTCTCTTCCCTAGGGTTAATTGGAGCTTGAGGTAAAGCTTGGAGAGGAACTTGGAGAGGAACCTCTTGCTCCACATTGTCTTCCTCATCCCACCTAGCATTTGCCCTTGAATTAGCCATATCCTGAAAACCATAGGACACAGATTAGGAGAAAGACCTACTAGAGCTAAACTCTATGGCACGACTTAGAGAATGAAGAAGTGAAGTTTCCTACTCATCTAATAGCTTCATATTCATAAATGTGGCGTGCTTCACATTTATGAACAAGACTCTAATAGACATGGTTTTGAGACAATCCTAGAACCATTCTAAACCTTGTGCTCTAATACCAAGTTTTTCACGACCCAGGGGTACACCCTAGTTGTAACATGGCGTACTTGACCCCGAAGAGGTCTCATACAAGCCCTTACCATATCATAACATAAGATAATAGAAAAGTGCAGAAATTTAAAACATTTTTTTTCATAACAATCAAAGCCTCATAAAACGAAGCGGAAGTCCATAACACTTTATCTCAAACCATCTAAAACAACTTTGAATTAACTTTGGGACGCAGCCCATACAAAAGTCTAAAACATAAAGGTAATGGTGGCTTTATCCCCGATGCTATGAGGACTCACCAAATTTTCAACTCCTTTGAACTTTTAGAAACCTATCCTCATGAAACGAACTCAAGATCACCAAATTCTACTTTGATAAGAATTTAGGCAAGAGTATGCATTAGTACAAAATGTACTAAATATTTTAGCTAGCATAACATCATAAGAGCATATCATAATGGTTAGTCAACAAGAGACATAAATATAAGAGATAATATCATGGTCATAAGCATAATCTCCAACATAGTCATAACATGAGCATAAGTCAACATAAGGCATAATCCAATAGCATAGGAGAAACCACATAATCATAACATGGTCACTACTTAAACCTGCATATCATAAGAGAACTATCTCATAAGCAACCTTAAAGCATACTTGTGCAATGCATGAATAAGATCCCATAATCCCATCCACACTAAGTATAACCTATAGGTCATCATAATCATACTTACCATTCTTTGATCTCATCCTTAGCTTACTTCATATAGACAAGGGAACTATCACCTTTAGTCAACATATCATGGAAGGCAACTATAGCAACAAGCCAAGATAAGCATACATTTTAAAAGAGAACACTTCATAAGTAGCTTCAAGTCACACTTGTGCAATGCATGGATAAGACCCCATAATCCTAACCATACTAAGTACCACTTTAGACCATCATACATACTCATAGGTTGGGGACTAGTCCCTCTTTACTATTTGCCATTATTCATTTAAGGTAATTTTCTACTTACTACAAGGCAAGTCAATACACATGAATGATTTCTATCTATCAATTCAAGGCTACCAAGGGATAACACCCTACTAGGCTAGACCAAGCTACCATAGAAGGCATACTAACATGCAAGTCCAAGCTACTACTACTAAAACCAAGCTAGTTATATTTCTAACATAACTACATTATGCTAAACCAAACTAACTGCATGGAGAGCATGCTACCATGCAAGTCCAAGCTATACAAGGAAAGGTACAAATGTTCCATCCTAGCTACCATGCAAGCATTCTAGGATGCTAGTGCAAGCTACCCTGAGGAGAGTATGAGTTCTCAATCCTAAGCTACTGTGAAATGGCCTTGGCCTAACCAAGTCATGCTACCATGAAGACATTCTATAATGCAAGTTCAAGCTACCCTTAGGAGAGTATAATTCCTCAATCCTAGGCTACCATAAGACCTACTAACTCAAGCTACCATGAAAGCATTCTATAATGCTAGTTCAAGCTATCCTTAGGAGAGTGTGATTCCTCAATCCTAAGCTACCATGAAATGGTCTTGTCTTACCAAGTCAAGCTATACATGAAAGGATCTTATGTCCCACCTTCAAGTTATTCTAGTCTAACATGCTTTGATTCCTTTTTGTTTAGTAAACCTTTCAACCTAGAACCATTCTATGTGAGAAGACCTTTCACATTCTACATACATACATTCATAAGGTAGTCTAGGTGAGCAAATACCTTCCACTACAATTCTACTACCATTCACATACAGGCTTCACTCTCAAAGCCATTACATTGCATAATTTATCATATTAACTTTACTCTCAAAACCCTAGTGATCAACAATCATGATTACAAGCCTTACTCTCAAAGCTTTACTTCTTACAATCATCATACATATCTAGATCACAAGACATTCATGTCACAAGCTTCATCTTTAAACAATTCTAGTCATAATTCATCATGAAGGTTCAATCTCAAGCTTTACTAGTCATGATCAATCATATATACTTTAATATAATTCCATTCATGTTTACATGCTTCTATTCTTGAACAATTACTATACATGACATCAATTCTAGAAGATCACCCATGAATCCTCAATTTCACTTCACAAGGCATAAACCCACATTCTTCAATTTCATCAATTATACTAGGGTTAATCATGGAAAACATGTAATTTTATCATAATAGCATGATTCAATACTAAATTAATCATAAACAAGTACTATCCACTTAATTGGAATCATACTCAACTTAACCCACAATATTTGGAAGGAACCCTAACTTGAATTGGGGATTTCATCTTCACAATTGGGGAAATTCTAGGGGGCTCCATGGATGAATAAGCTAACATACCTTGAATACAAAGCCTTACAAAGCTTGCAATAATGGATTCTTGTTCTTGACCGAGCTTAACCCTCTATTTCTTCTTCTTCAAATTCTAGGGAGAGAAATATTTGAGAGGAGAGCTTTTGGGTTTGATTTGGGTCTTGGGAAATAATGACTTAATTGGGGTGGTTAAAGGGTTAAAATAGCTTATATAGGTGTACTAAGTCTATAAAAAACGACCTCACTTAATAACCACCTAATTAGGAATTACCAAAATGACCCTTACTAGGCAGCATAGTGCCAGGCACCACGACAAGGCTTCACGAGCCATGGTCAAGACCACTGGTCGTGGTCCTGCTCGTGGTCCATGGACCAGTGGATTGGCCTCCACAAGGCTAAGGCACCTTCACGGGCCTTCCCACGAGCCGTGGTCAAGACCACTGGCCTTGAAGTGGCTCGTGAAGGTGAGCCACTTTGAGGAGCCCTTAGGGAGCTACTGCCTTGCTTCCACCGACCATACCACGAGTCGTGGTCCACACCACTGGCCGTGGTGGTGGTCTTGGAATTGAGGCAGTGTTCCTTAAGCTTGGGGAAGCCTTGCCCCTTGGTCTTGGCTCTTTCCCCTTGCCTTGGATCTTGTTTCCCTCACCCTTAGCCCTAGATGGTCTACTGACTACGGGGTATTACAGGTGCATTAAGAAAAAATGAGGAGTTCATATAAAGCGTCATCAAGCGTCTTAGCAGTATATAAAGCATAAATGTGAAACTTTAAATGATCAGCATATGCTAAAAATGGTAAGGCACAAAAACCAAGATATAGATGTGCTTCTTTTTATTTACTCAGAAAGATCCTTGGAACAAAATTTCCTCAAATGTGACTAGAATCTTTAATGTAATGTTGTTACATATATGATTGAAACAAAATAAATAGATTTCGATGAATAACTTTAGTCTGTGCGAACTTTATTGGCATAACTCTCACTATGCAATAAGAGCACTCAGGGAATAAGAAAAATTTAAATAGGAATTCTCCTCTTTCCCCCCTTAAAGCAAACAACCTTGCATGGTATGGGGCTGTCCCTTGAGTGCTTATCTGGGAAAGACAAAATGAATATGATGAATGTTGAAATAGAGAAGCCAACTTAGCGTTTTATCTTTATTCCCCAATAATGAGAAACAATGATACCCATCAACTCTTCTGCTAATTTAGCAAATGCAAATTAACACATGTATGCTTGAAAAGCAAAGTAAATGTTGAAAAACTATGTACTTCCATGTTGCGGAAGCTGAAAAGTCTAGATAAAACCCGAATACAAGAGTCTCTCCCTTCCAGAGAACCTGCTTGGGAAAGGATATCACAACCTGGATTTATCACTACAAGTGTATCAACAGTTCTAGAGTTGATTCTGGGACAGTGTTGTACGTTAGAGACCTAAAGGTTCTGAACCAAATCCATCAAGAAGGGTAAGCTATTTTCTGACACCAAATGGCAACCGAACAATGAGAGGATCCGCAAATGAAGTTGTATAGCACTGGCCAAAGTTCTAATTCCTGAATCGGTGATTCCACACTTGGAAACATCGAGTACATTAAGAATCCAACAAATGTTCCAAATTTCTATTAAGGTTGCATCAGTAACATGTCTGCAACCATCTATGAGCAGAGACTTCAGAGATTCCCCATTCAAATTAACTATGGCTGAAACTGATATGTCCATCATATTGACACACTCGCTTAAATTCACTGCCACCAAATTAGCTGCACAATTTTGAACAAGAGGGATGAGCCCCTCGTCAGTTATTCTAAGAAGCCTACTCAGCTCTATATGAGTCAGTTTGCGACACCGTCCACCTACTACAGAAATGGTAACATTGCCTACTCCAGTACAATTGCAAATCATTAAAGATACCACTGAGTTGCAACAAGGAGCCACCACAGGCAATGGATAGTCCAAGTCTTCCACACAATGCAGCTCACCAAGGAAAGAGTCTCCAGTTTCTTACAACAGTAAAAAAAAAGTATACCACAAATTCCAGCCTGAGTAATCAGGTGGAATTCCTCTAATTGAAGGTTCTGAAGTGAGACTGCAGTTCCATGACGTTAAAAATTACCTAGAGAGATGTCGCTGATGCATAGTGTCGGAGCCATACTTCTGTTAAAACATGACCTGCTGAATAAAAAAGATCTGCAATTCCTTGATCCCCAATGAGTGAACAATTTTTTTAATACAACGGGCTTCAGGTTCGGACAGTGTTGAAGCACAGCTTCTAGAGACTCATTCCCAATGTTGGAACAAGAATGTATTGTTAAAGAGATCATATTAGGACAGTTTTTGGCAATGTCCAACAAAGACTTGTCACTAATTGTTGGTCATTGGAAAATATCAAGCTTCTCTAACATATGACACCTATGAGCAATCTCAGATGAGCCTTTATAACCAACAAAAGACACATTCCACAAGGAAAGGTCTCTCAGAGTAGGGAAACATCGAGCGATGGCCTTGAAACCAGCATCAATCACACCACGACAAGGATTGTTTCCTTAAATAGATAACTTTTCTAATCCTCCACGATTTGAAATTCCAACGGCAATAGCAAAAAGTTTGACATGTGTGGCTTTCCTACCAAAAAGGGACCTGACAAGATATCCCTCACCTTCTATACCATTAGATTTTGTAATCTCATCCTTGCGAATGCTGCTTAAAGCATAAGCCAGCGCTTGGAAATACAAGCACAAACACTTCTCTCTTGTCTACTGGAAAGACATTTAAATACCTCAACGAGGCATTGATCACAAAGGATTTCAACGGAAGGATGATTCCTCTACTCAAAGATTTCAAAAGTGGTAGTGACACAAATCCTCTTCCCATTTCACCCACGTGATAAAAGAAGAGATGATTGTCTTGAACTTCGATATAAAGCTTGGAAGAAAGCACCATTTTCTGAAAACCAGAAGATTAAAAATACATCAAACAAATATCAGAATAGAAAAAAAAAATCAAGAAAACATACACCACAACCACACATGATATACCCTAGACAAATTGTCAAGATATACCCATCATGTTTTCTCATCACCATCCTATATAATCTATCATTTGAATAGATATTTTCCCTCAACAAATATAGTCACAAAATATATCCTTCTTGGACTAAACATCATCTAGATTTAGCAAGAATAACAAGTAAAAGGTCTAAATATTCTAATCCATCAACCAAACAGGTTAGCTAGTCACAATTAAATATTTTGGAAAATGTTCTCTAAATCAACTTATTTTCCATTTGGTTTAAGGAAAATGACTTAACTAAAAGAAATAAGAAAAATATTTTTCAAAACTCTTTTTCAACCTCACACCATCCTAAGTCAAATCTCGGGTACCGATTCTCGATACTAATTCAAAATTCGACTCATGATTCTCTATTTAGGACCCGACTCTTGACCTTGTTATGAGACCCAGCTCTCGAGTCCTGAATCAGTTTTGGATCAAATCTTGATTTGGGTGTCGGGTCCTAGTAAGCATTCGAGGTCGAATTTTGGGTTAGGTTTTAGGGTAGTGATCTGAGTCGGGTTTTTGGTCAAGAGTCGGGTTTTGGGTCAAGAGTCGGGTTTTGGGTCGATAGTAGAGGTTAGATCCATGTTCACGTGTCATGTTTGTGTCCTAAATTGATCGTTGGGGTCGGGTATCAAGGTCGGATCCCAATTTAGAAACCAGTTTTTGGATCGAATGTTAGGGTCGGGTCCAGCTTCATTGTTGGATAGGGTCCTGGTTTAAAACTTAGGTCCAAATTAGATGTCGGGTCACGATTTCAGGTCTTAGGTTAGAGTGGCAGGGTCATATTCCAAGTCGCCTGTTGGGGTTGTTGGGTATTTTCCCTTATTTCTTACCATAAATGGATTTTTCTTTTCCTAAAAGGAAAACATAAAATTTCCATATTTGGCTAGTCCTTTTCTTGTAGGAAAAGGTTTAGGACTCGATAAATAGAGGTTCGTTCCTTCTAATATAGCAACATTCACAATGTAGTCCTAGGAGATTTGAGAGTTTTGTCCGGAAGGGAATTTCTGGGACACTTATGTTAACCTCTTTCTATTCCGAGTGAATTGGGTGAGGTTATTTCTCTATATATTTTGTACTCTCATATTTATATAGTAGATTTCTCATCTCTTGTGGACGTATGTCGATTGAACGAAGAACGTTAAGTCTTTGTGTCTTTGGTATATTTCTCATTTATCTTCTTATTCATAGTCTTTCAAGGTTTAGTTTGTTAGCTTCCGCATGACACCTAATTATATCAGTCATATCAAGTGGTATCAGATCCAGGTTCAATGATGGAGCCAGGTTAGAACTGGGTGTACATCTTGACGGGTGTAGTTCTAGTCGCAACCTATTTGACAGTAATGAAGATTTTCATTTGAGAAATTTTTCTAGAGAAGATCTCTGTGTTGAGACATAAATTTTGTAGAGGAGATTATGAAGAGGAGATGCAAGCTGTTGAATATTATGTGAGGAAGGTGGAGCAAATTTATTTTGTCAGAAATTCAGGCCAAGGGGGAGATTTGTTGCGTATTTGCCCTTATTTCATGCCATAACTCCATATATGGCTAGTCCTTTTCTTGTAGGAAAAGGTTGACTCTAAAAATAGAGGCTCGTTCCTTCTAACACATGATCATTCACAATGTAGTCCTAGGGGATTTGAGAATTATGTCTAGGGGGGAATTTGTGGGACACAAGTGAGACATTATCACTTGTTTGAACCTCTTTGTATTCCGAGTGAATTCGTTGAGGTTATTTCTCTCTATATATTGTACTCTCATATTTATATGATGGATTGCTTATCTCTTATGGACGTAGGCCGATTGATCGAACCACGTCAAGTCTTTATGTCTTTTGATATATTTCTCAATTGTCTTCTTACTCAAGGTGTTTTGAGGTCCGCTTTGTTAGCTTCCACATGACACTTAATTACTTTAGTCATAACAAGGGTTGGGTCTTGATTCATTAGTTGGGGTTAGATCTCAGATCGGTCATCGGAGTTGGGGTCATATTCCAATTCAAAAATTAGGTTATGAGTCGGGTGTTAATGTTAGGTCTCAATTTTAAAGTTGGGTCCCAGGTCAAGAGTTAGGGTTGGGTCTCAATTTAAATGTCGGGTCCCAAGTCGAGTGTCGGGTTCGAGTCCAGATTTTGGAGTCAGGTCCCAAATCGGGAGTTGGGATCAAACTTTGATTTGGAAGTCGAGTCCTAGGTCGGGAGCCGGGAGACAGAGTCAGGTCCTACTTTGAAATACAGGTCTTTCATTGGGTTTCAGGTCTTAGTTCAGATGTCAGGTCTCGAGTTAGGGTATAAGGGTTGAACCCCAGGTCAGGTATTGGGGTAGTTTCCCAATTGAAAAGTCAGGTCTCGATTCAGGAGTTTGTTTGGAGCTTGAATCAATCGTTGGGGTCGGGTGTCGAGGTTAGGTTCCACTTCGAAAGTCAAGACTTGCATCGGGTGTCAAGGTCAGGATCATGTCCTGGTTTAGAAATCAGGTCCTAGTTGAGATATTGTGTCTCAAGTTAGGGTGTCGAGGTCAAATCCTAGGTTAGGTGTTAGGGTAGGGTCATGATTCGGAAGTTATGTCCTAATTCAGGAGTTGGGATTGGATCTCGAATCAGACGTCCGAGTAGAGTGTCGGTGTCGTATTCTGATTCTAAAGTTTGGTCTTGACAGGGTCGTATTTTGGTTTGAAAGTCGGGTCCTGAGTCGGGTGTCATGGTTTGGTCCTAATTTGGAAGTTGGGTTTCTAGTTGAGAGTCAGGGTCGCATCCCGATGCAAAAGTTGGGTCCCAGATCAAGAGTCAGGGTCAAGTCCCGGTTTGAAGTCTTCACGTGAATTTTCTTGTCTTTTTTATTCAAATTAAAGTTTTACAAATTTGTATGTTCTCGCGTATTTGATAAATTTTAAGAACTTTAAAAGATTTCTGCAATGCTGCCAAAAATGATAATGTCATCAAAAAGGTAATATAGACCCTACAAAGTACATTCATTTATATATATATATATTTGAGTCATTGTTTTATGTGAAAATTCTAAACTTGTTTGAAATAATATTTTACCATAAAATTTTATTTTAAACATAAACTTAATGCACGTTAGGATCTTAAACAAGATAATTTATAGGAGACGTTATAAAAACATACCTGAAGACATTATCGCCGTGAATGATTTCTACCTCTTTGTTCTAATCTTATGATATCACAAATTTCAGCTGCGGAAAAGTGTAAAGAACTATATGATAACCCTAGCAGGGAGGACCAACTTATAGAGGGTGAGATTTAATCTTCACCGTCCATCAAATAACCAATCTAACATATGAAAAAAGTTCATTAGATATTAGTTACCAACTTTACATTAATTGGGTCACACATAAAATAAATAAATTCAAACATTTATTATAAACAAGCAAATAATTATCCTAGCATTCAATTTCTATCTCAATAAATATAGGTTTAGTTATTGACTTAAAATATTACTTTTATAATATTATTTATTGTTTATTTAATGTTATTTATAATTGACATTTACTATTTCAAATTTTAATTCTCTGATTAAATGTAAAGTTTATTTCTTTTGTTTTCCCTTCTAATTTTTTGTCTTACATGCTGACAAATATAAGTATTAATAAAAATATCACTTAGAATAGGATTAGAGTTTAATTTTTTTTTAAAAATACAATTAACTTATAGCATTGTTAAATAGTTGTAATAGGAGTCAAAAATGTAAATGTTGTTCTTCCATCTCAATCGAAAAAATGAGTTTAAAAATATGATAGTTAATTAATTGATTTTATATGCATGCACTTTTAACATAAAATTTACCTAACAAATGATTGTTAATTAATTTAATCCTATTCAGTCGAGGATTATGCTAGGGTTTACATTTGGGAGTTGGTTAAATTGCATGGATTTCCATTGTCCATTATCTCAGATAGGGGCACTCAGCTCACCTCTCAGTTTTGGAGATCATTTCAGAAAGGTCTTAGTACGCAGGTTAAGCTTAGCACAATTTTCCATCCATAGACAGATGTTCAGGCTGAATGGACTATTCAGACCTTGGAGGATATGTTGAGAGTATATATGATTGACTTTAAGGGTATTTGGGACGATGATTTGCCTTTGATTGAGTTTGCTTATAATAACAGTTATCACTTTAGTATTCAGATAACTCCATTTGAGGCGCTCTATAGTAGGAGGTGTAGGTATCCTATAGGTTGGTTCGTAGTTGGTGAAGTGGCTTTGATAGGGCTCGAGTCAGTTCATGAGGCCATGGGAAAAGTTTGATTTATTAGACATAGGTTCAGAACGGCCTAGAGTAGACATAAAGCTTATGCGGATGTGACTAACAAGGCAAGGGCAAGCTAAGGCAAAACGAGCTAATAAAGGAGAACAAGTAAGATAAAATCCAAAATCGGCAAGAATACTCACAAACCAAACAACCAACACATCCAAAGGCAAATCATGCAACACCACAATGTCAAACTTCAAATTAGTATATATCATAAGCCCGGAAGAAACATCAAGCCGCCTTGAATGATTCGTAAGCTTATCCGCAAGCCAATAACCTGGATTTGCTCATCCACAGGCCGCCCGGTATGGCATATCAAGCTTACCCATACTTGGATATTTGTATCCACGGGCCGCCCGATATGATGCCTTGAGCTCATCTGCAATGTGAATCAAAAGTAAACAGTAGCCCGGCCAAGCTATTGGGCCACCCGAAATGGTACCTCAAGCTGATCAGAGTATATGCAGCTAGAAGTTGCAGTAAAATAAGAAAAAAGGCTTTTTCACCACTTTTATGCAACACAAGTCTCAAGGACTTCCAACTCATTAAGAATAACCACATTTATTGCCAATAAGCCATTTCTTTCTCACAACTCAAGAAAATAGGTACTCCATAGAAGTATAATCACAATCAACTCATGGCATACACACAAAATCGGTAAGAATACCCGTCACACCAGAAGAGTACTAACCTGGGACTCCTGCTAATCCAAGCTCACGGGCTTAGGCCCAAAAGTTTAATAAACAACCAACGAAGAAGCACAACTCAAGGAATACATACAATCATCAAAACCAACCAAAACAATCAAACACCACACAACCTTAAGTTTCACGCAGGATTCTACTCACGCAAGGATCGCCTAAACTAAGGCCTTTCCGACTAAAGCTTAAGCTAAACCAACCAACTTATGGACATAACTATCCAAGGATCAAAATATCTTAATCAACCTAAATCATGCGATACTACCCAAATATACTTAATCTAACTAAGCCAAGTCTAAGAAAAGGAAGTCATAGCCTACCTCAAGGTCGAAACCGCACACGAACTACAATTCCAATGCTTTTCCCTTTAGGAGAGCCTCGGATTGTTGTCAAGCTATCAATAACACAAAGAGCAAGTAAATACGAGTCCAACGATACCCATATCACTAACTCAAAAAACAAACCATTAATTGGGCCTAAAACAACCCACGAATCGACGTAACCAAATTACGAAAAAAAATCGGTCATACTGTCCTTATTGGGGTAAGGATACATGCCTGAAAGATGGGTGCAAACGGGACTCAATTCGAACCTCAAATGGCTAAATTACCTTACTTTAGAGTTTAGAAGTCAAGGGATTTTAGGTTGAAAATGAAACTGAATTATGTAATTGAAGGCATAAAAGCGTAGAGAAGAGGGAGAGGAAGAAAACTACCTTTGAAGTGCCGAAAATGTTCAAGAAATGCCCAAAATCGCCTAAATCCGAGCTCTCCAAGAGTTGGTTTCTTTTGAAGAAGAAAGAATGAAATATGGGAATTTAATCCAAATGATTTTCGCAAAAGCAGACATTTGTTCGCTTAAGAGAACCCCGCCTAAAGAGGCGCCCTTCGCTTAAGAGACCACTTGGTCGCTTAAGCGACCTTCGCAAAATCCAAGAGTGGGTCGCGCCTCCTTGGTGTCCTTCACTTAAGCGGCCCCTTGGTCGCTTAAGCAGACTTCTATTAAGCGACAAAAAGTTTTCTTAAGCCGTCGCACCAGACACCAGCAAAAACAGGAAAAAGGCCTAAGTGTCCAAATCTTCGAACACAGCCTCAGAATTCATTCGAAGTTCAAATGACGCAAACCAAAAGTGCAAACTACTTAGAAACGACATTCCGGACTCAACAAAAATCAATGAAAAAGCCAAACGAGTTCTTCTCGTTCAAAGTCAACACTTTAACAAAGAAATAACACAAAAACTCCAAAAGCTAACAACTCACCTCGACATCCTCGGGAAACAAACCAAAGGTCGTTCTAGACCAAACTCGACATTTCAAAGCTAATAGCGCTGATGGAATTCAATTCTGAGCACATTTACCATGAAAACTTCCCCAAGTTCCATTTTGAGCAAAACTCAGAAGCCAAAACGCTTAATCGCGCCAACTCTAAATGAAAGCCCGAAAAGCCAAACCAATCATAAATCTAGACCAAAATATCCCTTTCGAAGCTGATGGAATTCCGGTCCAACATCATAATTTTTTATAGTTGACTAAAGTCAACTCCTCCAAGCTTAAAGCTTCCAAAACTCAAAACTCACACCAAACTCAACTAAACACCTTGGGAAGCATGCCACCCAACCCAGAACCACACACAAGCTACACAGAAGCTATGGGAAGGGGCAAAAAAGGAAAAGCACACAGAAACACAGAAATGACCCCGAGAGTCATTATAGTTTTGGCTTATTCTAAGTGAGATTAAGTGATTCCTAGTTACTCTAACCTCTCATTCTCTCTTAACTCTCCAAAATCAATGTTTTTCCCTCTAAAGTCTTCTCTCAAGCAAGAGCTAGGGTTCCAAGCTTCAAGTCTCCATTGAAGAAATCGAGCCAAGGTTTTTACTCCAAGCATGTGGGATTTGATCAATGGGTATCCCTTCACCCATTGAGTCCCAAGAAAACCTCAATTCTACAAGTTTATGATTTCTACAAATCTAGGGTTTATAAGATCTTTATGGATTCTTAATGACTTTCAGTTCTTATTCTTCATGTTTAGCCTTTAATTGCACTATTCTAATTATAATTCCATGTTCTCAATTGTATTTTCATGAACCCTAAATATACAAGTATTTTCGTGACTCAAATCTTTCGTGATTTCAGAATGCATGCTTCAGATTATCAAGTTTTCATAATTTAGATGCTTTCAGATAAAGTATATTTTTTCAATTATACTTAGAATTTATGCTATTTCATATGCATATCTCAGATAATCAGATTATCATAATGTAACACCCCAAAATTTTTAGGTTAAGACCCGAACCATTCTTCATTTGTGAATAAGATCGTACCGGGTAATTCTTAAAATGTCCATATGTGTAAAGGTCAATTCTTTAGTGTGGGAATCATTTTGGATATCGATTGAGGTCACTAGAATCTCCTAGCACAAAGTTGAGTTGAAAGTTTCCTTACCGATTAAGTTTTTATGTAAGATTCTACTTGAGTCAACTTCAAATGACCATATCTCTTAGAATATAAAGAGTTACGTGTCCCATAACTTATCAAATTAAAGGTATTTGAATCTTCTTTCCAACGACACCAATTTCGCAACAATCTGAGTTTCGAGTAAAAAGTTATGACCATCTTAGTAATCTACTACAGTGTAGTGACGAATTAGCCGACAGGAAAACAATAAAAAGGGTCGTTTTTGTCATTTTAACTCTAAGAAAACCCTAAACGAATATCTTGACTAATTAAAGGCCCAAACAATCAGATTTTTCATCCCTTAATCCCTCATTCTCTTCTCTCTAAAACTAAAGCAAAACCCTAAGGAAAAATCAAAGTAGAAGACTTTATTCAAGATTCTTTCAATCTTTTTCAAGATCCTTCGTCAAGGTAAGTCCTTCTCCAAGAATTTCATTCTTTCCAACTCAAATTCCTCCATACAATTATGAATCACTAATGAAAATCATAATTCTTGGCCATAGAAATTTCAAGAACTAATTCATGAATCTCAAGAAAGGTTTTCTTGATTGAAAACCTTCATGCTAGGGTTTTAAGGCTTCTAATCAAGTTCTTCTTCAAGATTCTTCAAGAACCTTGTTCTTCCAGGTATGTAAGGCTATCATAGTGTTGGACTAGTTCATCCTCACGCCCTACATCTACTTTCAAATCAGTAAAAGAGAAATCTAAGATTCTACCCCTAGATTTGAGTATTCTTGAGATGAGTTGATTTTGAGTTCTCGAGTTCTTGTTAATTTTTTAAATTATATTCCTAATTATTGAATTGATCTATGTTATGCATTAAGATTCTTGAGTTGATTCGTTTGTGCCCATAATTCCGCATGAACTCTATGAATTGAGTATTCTTCAGAGGAGTAGTGTCATTGAGTTATGAGTTCCAAGTTCTTGAGTCATTGAGTTCTTGATTTCTTGAGTTTCCATATTGCTATTAAGATCCCTGAGTTGAGTTGTTCATTTCCATAATTCTGCATGAACCTTATGAATTGAGTTATAAATCTTGAGAAGTTTTTTTTAAAGCCATCACTTGAGTTTAAACTGAGTTTTTGAGGAAGTAAAGATGAGTTTTGAGAAAGAGTTTCTAAAACATGATTAGGTATGACAATCGAGTATGCCGTCAATGTTTGAGCAGTATGGTATCTAGATATACCATCAACGTTTATGCAGTATGACTTTCCGAGTCATCAATGATCATATCACAATATGATTTTGATATATTTTTTAGAAAGAGTTTTTAAGTATGAATTGAGTAAGAGTATAAGGGAACTAAGTATTCCCAAAGGAATCAGTTTTTACATTGATAAAATAGAAACTTTGATTTCTAAATGAGTTACGAGTTCAAACATATTTCAAGAGTAGTTACCTCTTTTAAGAGGATAGTTTGAGCAATTATCTCAAACCAAGAGGAAGAGTATGTTTTTAAACATTGAGCATAATGTTATATCACTTATTTTGGGAGTAGTATCGAGCATCGAATTGGGTTAGAGTCTTTTATGATTCGGAAGTCCCATAGAACTACGTAGCCAGCATAGGATAGGATAGCATTGAATCTTCATGCGACTCATCACTACCTCTGAGAAGGCCAATTAGATGGATCCATAGTCACGATACCATCCTATACCCCGACAATGTATAGGATGGCCCTGGCAACGTGAGGCAAAATGTTGTATCATTGTCAGGCTCATGGTAATGGTTGTCGATTAGAGAAACTCCCCACAAGTAAAGTATATTATTTTCATGTTTCTTTCATTGTATATTTTATTGTAAAGCTTAAATGATTTTCACTTCATGTTCATGTATTGATTTAGTTGAGTATATATCTATATCTATTGCAGTCCTTTCATTCAGTTATTTGTTATTCAGCTATATTACATACTCGTACATTCAATGTACTAATGTCATTCGACATGCATCTTTTAATGATGCAGATACAAGTTCTTAGGATCCTGAACAAGAGTCTGTTGAGATCACTTCATCCGCTCGTCAGCTTTTGAGTGAGGTCTCCTTGCTTCCGGTGGACTCCTGTTTTATGAGTTGTTAGTATTAGTAACATTTTGAGTAGTCGTGGGTCTTGTCCTGACACTCGTCTATATATAGTAGAGGCTTCATACATAGATAGTTTTGGAGAGTCTTTCAGTTTTCAGATGTTTTATTTAAACTTATGTTTCTTACTCGGTATATTCAGCAAAGTTTTAAGATTCAATAAACTATTTTTTAAACGTTTCTTTCAATTTGATGCTTATGTATGCTTGAGTTAGTCTTCCGCTTGTAGTCAGCTAGGACGAGGGTTCGCTTGGGGACCAACAATGATTCTTGAGTGCCGGCCACGTCCAAGATGTAGGCTCGGATCGTGACACATAATTTAGATGCTTTCAGATATAGTATCTCTCAATATATCTTCAGTCATCATAAATGTCATCATGATTTATGAGCTACTCAGTATTTATCAATTCAGTGTGTATGACAAAACACTCATTTTCATCAGGTTCATGAAATTTGCATGAGATTTGATTTCTTTCCTCTTTTCAATAATTTTCCCAAAATTCTTCTTCCTCGTCCCCACTATAATTCTCTAAGGGAATTTGATTAGTGAGTCTACCTTTGCCTTGATCCTAGCATAACTAGATCGTATTTGATTCTTCACAATCATATGAACTTGTAGGTTTTTACCATCAACAACGACCATAGAAAATAATACTTCCTATATAAAATAGTTAGGTGTACATAAAAGATATTCATGCTACTGCAATTGTTATTTCTTCATCAGAGTCAAATAACAAATTCACGAAGAATTGTAGGATTTTGATCGTCTAATGTTTAATTTTAGAGAGTGATTTCTTCCTTTTGTGCCCTTGGTTCCCTATCACAAATTTAATTATTACGTTTAATCATCAATTTGGGTGTAAAAAAACACCTAAAAAGTGAGGATAATGCATTGGTGTAAGGGGAAATGAAAAGGAATTCAAAAGGGAAACTTTCAAAAATGATTATAGTTTAGGCTTAATTAGAGAACTATAGTTATATTTTGCTTAATTACGAATTCTAACTACATGTTTGGGGGAGAAGAGAGGTGAGCGGGACTAGGAGAGTGAGAGAGGCGATTGAGATCTGAGAGAAAGAGGGAGGAGAGTGACGAGAGTGGTTGAAATATACTTGTAGTATTCGTTGTATCGGGTTATATCACGAATACAATTGATATATATCAAAATGAATACAATTGTATAAAAAAAAGTATTGTATTTAGCTACATATTAGGAGAAGAGAGGTGAGCGAAATCGAGGGAGAATGAATACATGTTGTGTTTCACAAATACAATTGATACAGAATACAAATACAGTTGATACAAATAAATAGTTGTCTATATTTGTTGAAATAAAATTGATATAGAATACAGAGGATGAATGCATATTGTATTCGTTGTATCAAGTTTTATTACGATTACAACTAATACAATCAATTTGTATCATATATTGAATATAATTGTTTTAACGAATATAATTTGTATCGGCGAATACAACTAGTAGAATATAAATTGTCATAATAAAATTGATACAAAATACAAAATATAGTTAATACATAATACAAATACAGTAATATGGAATATAAATACATTTGGTACATAATACAAATATCATAGGAAAAATTACTTGGATGGGTACCTTTTAATAAATAATTACTGATTTTAGCTATACTTTTTATTTACTATCATTTATAGCAATACATAACAATACTATGATAAATCTGCAATATGTATTAAAAATGAATTATGTATGCAATATATATGTATTATAACTATTTAAAAATATATTAGGCTTGTTTGGTAAGAAATTGACACATTGTATTATAAATATATTAAAATGTGTGATAAATGTATTATCCATCAATAAAACTTGTATTACATGTGTTTTATAAATTGTTCTCTATCGTATGTATTAAAACTATATTATAATGTATTAAAAATGATCAAGTGAAAAAAAAATTATTGCTATAAGGACCCGTTTGGTAGGAGGTATTAACCAAAATAGGTCATGGATTAAAATTTAGTCCAACAAAAACATTGTTTGGTTACTTTATTTAACCTAATCCGTGGATTAGTTATACCTCATACAAGGTCTTATTTTATCCTTAGAAAAGGGAGGGATAACTAATCCAAGGTTTAACAATCCTTGGATAAGACCCCTAAATGACTAAATTATCCTCAAATCTTTTTTCTTAATTTTTTTTGTAATTTAATGCACTTTATAAATATTCTTTTAAATTCTCCAAATTCGTTTCATGTAATTTGATGATTTTACAAATTAGTATTTTTTTTCTCCATGTTTGATTTGTTATATTGGGTTGATTTTTTTCGATTTTTTTAAAATGTAATTCGTCGATTGACCACTTTAACTATTTTTTTAAAAAAAAAAAAAGCTTCGTGTATTTGAACAATTTAAGTAGCCTTAAATCTATGTTAAGTTTAAGGTATATTTGACCAACAAAAAATTAGAAATATACCGTGCTATCAAGGGTCTCTATGGTGGCATATCACACCTCAAATTTAATAATATTTTTTTAAATATATTTTAGTATTTAACTTGACAAATTAAATGAAATATAAAATCTCATAATAACTCAAGGGTATAATAGGAAAGAAACTTTTTTCTAGAATTTTAAACCAAACATAAGATTAAATGGGAAACAATGAACCAAACACTTTAACAACTAATTACTGTATTACTAATCCCTGCATTATGCATCTTTGTACCAAACGATCCCTAAATGATAAATATTTTCTTAATATAGTATATTTATGAAACGATTTTTGGGTCGTTCCGAATTCAAAACCATGCCCATAGGATGGAAAGTAGTAAAGTAGCCCTTTTTATTGTCCAGCGCGGCAATATTCCCATCTGGATTTTGGTCCCTCCAAGGGCTCCAACCCTTTGCATTTGAATTTGAAACCCGAAAATAAGAAAAACCAAAACAAATTTATTAGTATTTGTTCAGAGAACTACATTCCGTTTTCTTCTGTAGCTTTACCGGTGAAGTAACGCTACTTAACGGCGCGCTCTTCCTGCAAATTCAAATTCTCATCCCTCCACATCTAATTGCTTATTCATTTCCCTTTTCCCCCTACCCCTACCCCCCCCCCTAACCCCCAGTTGAAAAAAAACCACTTCTTCTCTCATGGCTTTGAAACCCTAGACCAACCAAATTCAAATTTTCAAGATATCTACTCGTAGTTACTCTTTATCTTGGTCTTTGTATGTTTAAGCAATTCAGATTTACAGTCTTGAATTTGAATTTTGTGGGTTGTGGAATTTAGGTGAAATTCTTCTACCTAAATTGAAAAAAAGTTTTCTTTAGTCAATTATGGAAGAGGATTGTGGGGTTTCTGATCAGTCTATTGGGATAACTGGATCTGGGACTGAGACAAAGGTTAGAGATTTTACCCTTTGGTTTATGACTTATTTCAGTTCTTTCTTGGTTTTCTTTATTGGGTGTGTATTAACTCTGATGTTTCAGGTCATTCCTGGGGAGAAGAGGGGCCGTGTGGGAGTTGAAGAAAGAACAGGACTTTGTCACAAAAGAGTGAAAATGAGGGATCTTGAATCTGTTCTGCGTACAGAAGGTAGTCTTTTTACTAATTTTTAACTTGTAACTTTAAATTGAAGATAGGAATCTTGAAATTTTGAATGATTTATAGTGGTAGGAACTGAAAGTTGAAAACTTTAAGCACTTTGGATCTGTAGTTTGACAAATATATAGAGAATTGCTTACTCAAGATGCAGTCTTTGATTTTCTAGTGCAGTTTGATAAATATATAGAGAATTGTTTACTTAAGATGCAGTCTTTGATTTTCTAGTGCAGTTTGATAAATATATAGAGAATTGTTTACTCAAGATGCAATCTTTGATTTTTTAGTGCAGTTTGATAAATATATAGAGAATTGTGTACTCAAGATGCAGTCTTTCATTTTCTAGTGCAGTGTTTTTGTTTACTGACATTAAGTTCTCTATCTATGATATATTTTTGGCGCTATTTTGTCAACATTTGAATCTTTGTAAAGGTAATGAAGCCAAAAAAATTGATGTAATAATATTTTTCTCTTGCTCCATCAGAAAAAACTGAAATGGGCACCGGTAATCTGGTCGCTGATCCTGCACTTAGATTGATTGATCTGAATGTAAATGTTGTTGCTTCTAGCAATGCCATTGCATCACATGTTGAAGAAACCAACAAACTGGCCTCTCTGGGGCAGAAAGACAATGTTCAAGAGGGGGACCCTATGAAGTCAAAAGGGTTTGCTTTAGATCTGAATGCAGAAGATGTTTCTAGCTCTATTAATCACGAATCTTCGTATCCGTGCAAGAACTCTGCATACTTGAAATCAAAGGATGATTTTGAGTGTGCAAGTTCAGTTGGTCCATTGGACGAGAATGAATCGATGAGAATCTGGAATGAGATGAAACAAAATGGTTTTCTTTCACATACTCATGGAGGTGCACCCATGCCAAAGCAGCTAGGGAGGAAAAGTAAAAGTGATGGAATGAAGAAAAAGTTAGAGCTTGCGAAGAAAGAAAGAGTTGACAGGTTTGCAAAGATTGCTGCACCGAGTGGGTTGCTCAACGGGTTAAACCCAGGGATCATAAACCATGTCAGGAACAGTAAGCAAGTTCATTCCATTATAGAAGCCCTAGTAAAATCTGAAAAGCGTGAAAATGCCCATGGTAGGAACAAGGTTCCTTCCATCCAAACAAATGGGGGATTGAAAGACCATAGTGAAAGAAACAAACACCAGGAAAATATAGATGGTCCAGGAGTGAGCAGATTCAACCCTGTTCTTGAAGATCTGCCAGGAAGCAGGTGTACAAATGGTTACCTAACATCACTGAATAAATCAATCTCTTTGAACTCAGTGTTTACAGGAGGAGATGGAGGTTCATGCATGGTTGACACCAGGGTTACTGGAAAGATGGTTTATCATCCAAACCCTAATATAGGCACTGAGAATTATGCACTTGCACTGAAATTGTCATCATCCACAACCATTGCATCAGATAATACGAGCTCATTATCTAATGAGGAATCAGCAAACCTAGCAAGTGTTAATTCACTTTCTATCAAAGGTTGGTTTATATCTTCCTTCTTTTATTTTGTTTGTTTCTCTTGGATTACATGATGCGCTTATTATGACGAGTTAATTGTTCTTCCGAAAACTTGTGTGATGAGCCTTTTAGCATTTTAGATTAACAGACACTTGGAAATCTAGTTGCACAAGCGGTAAGCTTCAAGGAATGGTCCGCTTGTCATCTAAATCATGTTTTATCAACAGTATTCAACTGATATAGGTATTTTTTTACATCTAGCTGCTAACGTAGCTTCACAATGGTTGGAATTGCTTCATCAAGACATTAAAGGACGTCTTGCAGGTAGAGAAAAATTCTCTTAAGGTTGCAGTTTATTTGACTTGAATCAAAGTTATAATGTACTCCTTTCTATATTTGCAGCATTGCGGCGTAGTAAAAAAAGAGTCCGGGCTGTAATTCAAACAGAATTCCCTTGCTTATTTTCCAGAGAATTCTCATCTAATCAAGAGAACAGCTCATATGGTACACAAAGCTCTTCTGTTGGTCATTTTGACAATGCTACTGCTCATGCACATCGTGCTAGATGGACAGCATTGTTTGATCAGATGGATGGAGCTCTTTCAGATGAAGAAAGGCAACTGGTGAGTCTGCTAAAAATCTCATGTCATCTGTACATTGTTTGAGAAATGAATGTTGAAAATTCATCCAAGAAGCTACTCTTCCTTCTGTGCTTTGCCTTTTTGCTGAAAGCTTGTCTAAGTCTCGAGGATATTCTGTCTGAATAACAATGTTTGATGTATTTATACAAATTAGAGCATTGCTGATGATTGGTCCTATTTATGTAATGTCTGTTCAAGTTTGTGTAAACTGAAGCATGTTTATGTAATTACGTTCTCTTACGCGAAGTATAAGTGCACCACCATTTAATTCTATTGGAAGATACAGTGCAATAGTTTGCTTGAAATCTTCTCATCTTCATCATGATATAGATAAAGATGATTTGCTTATCGAAGCTACTGCAAATAAGCATATGATAGATATATCACTTGTATGTATGTCTTTATTTTTTCCTTCAAAATACTATTTTCTTATCAGTGTTTTTCTGAGTTTGCCTTATTCCTCCTTTCCTGTCCTTCACCAAAAGATATTCATCGTTTTAGTCTGTTATATGTGAATTTAGGAAAGTTGGCTGAACCAAGTAAGGCAAATGCAGCTGCAATGTGAACAGGGTCTTCAGAAATTTGGTGCACCGCATGGTTTGCATCAGTTGGGGCTATTGCAAAATGACTGCAGGTAAGTGTTCATATGACCTGAAACACTTATTTGTGTTGTCCAACTTACAAGTCTTTTGACATTTTGCATGCTTGACATTTTAAACTTACTGGTGAATTGGTACTACTGATAGAGTGTTAAAACTTCAAATGCATTTTGCATGCTTGAGAAGAAAGAAAACTTAATGTAACAAGTAGAACTTACACCATTCAAATTTGAGCATACTGCTACAGGCATTACGCATGTTTGTACTTATCAAGGCTATGCTGACAAGTATTTCAGTTGGCAGTGCTACAAGAACATCAAATTGAAGTTAAATATTCATTGGCTTGGGCATATGCTTGTCTTCATTCATTATTCTTCCCATTGTTCATTTCCTTGGCATAAAGTTCTGGATTTTTTCTTCACGTAATGAAGCTTATGTTATTGTACATTCACTATGCAGACTAGAGAAAGCTGAGAGCTCTGAAACGGATTTAGCTGTCAGGGCTGCTGCTGCTTCCATTTATTCAACATGCAACTTTCTCTCTTCGATGGAAAACCTACCTTGTTGCTGACAAAAGTGTTTGCAACTCCTTGTATAACTGGATTTTACTGTACTTTTCACTCTCCTGATTCATTTCTACTTAAGTATTCAATATGCAATGTTGTGGTATTTGATGTTGTTAGCTTCATAACTTATTTATAGTTCGCTTTGAATAAAGACCATATTTGCAATGTAGTTATCTTCTATTAGAAATTGTCACAATTTTAATGTTGACTTAGCTAAATGATGCAGATTTTGTGGGGTGTAGTATACTTGTTGTGGAGTTTTAGCTAGTACACTGCGCATATCATGATACATCTGAATCAGTAACATACTGTAGTTCGTTTGATGACATAATTAAGGACTTAGAAATTGGTTATACTAGTAAGATTAGACGTTGTAGAGATCTTAATGCAACTACTTAAGGGAGGAATAGTTGATAGTCTGTCTGATATTATTGTATGTTATAATTAATACTATTTACTAGACCCAAAAAGAACAAAGGGCATGTCCTGTTTCAACTCCTTTTTACTACAAATATAATACTTTATTTTACTCGGTACTACAATTCTACGCACAAAATTTAAAGAGAAGTTGCATGAATAAATGCAAAAATCACAATATTAGATACTCTGTATTACAATAATACATTTCTTTTCACGACCCAACCTGTTGTGAGAGGCACCCACACTAAACCCCAAGTGGAGTATCAATTATCTACTAACACACAATCAACTAAACAACTAGAAGTTAACAGTTTTCAACAATTAAAACAAGCTTCATAACTAAATCCCATTATCATAAAACATTTGGAGAAATAATCCCCTAGAACTTGAAAGTCGTGTATCAAAACATCTACATAATCTAGAATATGGGGAAGCAATCTCAAAACAAAAGAAGTCTAAGTCCAAAAAACAGACTAGATGGAAAAGATGAACCCATAGCAGCTCACCCTTGAATTTAGAAAGCACGCGATTCATAATTGAGGTCGCGTAGCAACCACTAGAATATGTCTAGTACTCAACAAAAGAAGAGTAAGTGCAGTATTAGTACACAAAATCAATAGTGTACTGATGGGATCATCAGTTAGCTCCATTTATACGAAATATGCACAAGTAATCGAAACTTAGTAAACCAAGACAACATGGTAATATAGCCACAGTCATTAACATAAACATGACTCTCAGTCCTCATCCCGATTTAACAATCACAACTAATATGCTCAACAATCATTATAACAAAACTAACCCAATTCACTCATGGAACCAACACACAAACAGTCACATGTACGAGGCGTGGTACACGAGCCAACCGATATAGAACCTGTGCCAAGCGTGGCACCTGGGTCAACCGATAAATATTCCGTACCAAGCGTAGTACCCGAGTCAACCAATAATATATACCAAACGTGGCACCCGAGTCAACCGCTAATATGTTCTAGACGTGGTACTCGAGTCATCCAATAATATGTACCAGACATAACATCCGAGCCAATCGAGAATCATACATCACACAATCATAATCACAATGAATACAATCGCACTTGGAAATACAAACAAATATGACTAGTTCATTGCATGAGATTGGCAACAAGATATCATTTAATTTCATTCCTTTCTAACTCTTTAACCATGTATTGTGCAAGTAATACTAGCGAAATAGTTGACATGCACATATAACATAAATGTGAAATAATTAAACAATCATTTACCATGAATCAAGCCTGGAATGCTTTACTAAATCTTAGTTTTCCCTTGTTATGAAGCCTAGCTTGTTGTTGGTCTATAAACAACAATGCAAAACATAATCAGACCAAAATGGCATATATATATATATATATATTCGGATTATATCCTAATCCCAAATTCCAGACCAGTCTCGTGTTTATTCCACCCAAATCAGGGTTTTCCCACCAATCAATCAAACCAAACTCTCCCCTACAATCACCACCACATATTCAAAGGCCTAAGAATTGAATTACCAAGTTAGGGAATTAATTTACTTACCTTTATGGATGATATTGACGGAAAATTGAAGAAAATCACCCTAGATCACCCCTGCACTTTCCCAAGACGTTCTTGAATGATTATGGTCCATTTCAGAGAAATTTATGCATTATTATCGACTTACCTCGCCATAGCAGTCCAATCCTGTTATATCGAGTATTAATTCACCCTTCGTAGTGGCGTTTTACCTATTGTCGTGGCGTGGACTCGACTTAAACTAAGAAATCCTCCAAAATTGGCTAATTTTGCAACACGCCTTCAAACCTTGACGTTCCTAACCAATTCCTTCACGCCAAGTTCAATATCGAGAGTTCTACTCACCCGAATTCAGTTCCAGAAAGTCCTACGGACTCCTTAACGTCTTAAAAACAAGGAAAACAAACTCTGCTCAAACATTTCACTCAATCTTTTTTCCAAATTTCCCTAGACCTCATCTTGCTTAGATTTTATCCTAGTCTAGCCTAGTTCAAAATTTTCAACTCACTATTCTAGAAGTTTTCTCGCCTAATTTACTTTACGATTAGCTCACCCACATTAACAGAAAGAGTCATTATAATAAATATAAATTTACCCATCATTCATCCTTGAACGATTAAATAATAAAAAGGTGAGCTAAATCAAGAAGGAAATAGTACCTAAATCCTCAAACAAGTGAGGGTACTTGTCTCGTATGTTCCTCTCGATTTCCTAAGTGGTTTCTTCAACTAGACGATGCTTGCATTGAACCTTTACAGATCTTATTTTCTTTGTCCTCAATTTCTAGACATCCTGATCAAGAATAACAACCGACTCTTACTCGTACTGAAGGTCCTTATTTAGCATAATTGAATCAAATTTTGTAATGTACACTCCATCCCCATGGTATCTCCTTAGCAAGGCTATGTGGAAACTGGGTGGACCCCGAAAAAACTGAGTGGCAATGCTAGTTTGTAAGCTACTAGCCCCGCACTTTCAAGAATCTCAAATGGACCGATATATTGAGGGTTAAGCTTATCTTTCTTGCAAAACTACATTACCCTTTTCTTTGGTAACACTTTCAATAGAACGTGCTCACCAACCTGAAATGCCACGTCCCTAGCCTTGTGATTTGTATACTTTTTTTTGTCTATTCTGAGCTGCCAATAACTTGGTTTGGATACCTCTCACCCTTTTATGAGCTTCCCTCACCAAGTCAACTCCCAAAGGTTTCACATTTCCTGTCTCAAACCACCCTATGGGTGCCTCCCATAACGTGCTTCGAATGGTATCATGTCTATAGTGGTGTGGTAATTGTTGTTATAAGAGAATTCAAACAATGATAAGAATTGATCCCAGTGGCCTTCAAAGTCAATCACACAGGCTCTCAACATGTACTTCAGCACCTGAATTGACCTCTCGACTTACTAATATACCACAGATTTACGGTACTTTATGTCATAACCATTTGGTAGTAGATGTGATGGAATTTTGCTTGTATTTTTTGCAGTAAAATAGGTTTCGGAGCAGTCAGGATGAAAAGAGTTGAAGCAACAACATTTTTGGTGTTTGACGACTCAACCTACGAGTCGTAGACTTTTCTACGAGCCGTAGGAATGAGTCGTGGACTGAGGCAGCGGAAATTGGGGCTGAGTGTAGAACGACGAAACCAAATGACGAGCCATAGGAACTTCTACGAGTCATAGACACCAGTGGTGGAAAAATTCAGAAAGTTTGAGCTTTAGTACTTGAATGACGGAAGCCCAGGACGGGTTGTGCAAAGTTTTACGGGTCATAGAACATACCCGTAGAAAAGTCCATAAGTTAAGAAGTGGATCTGTTGTTTGACGGAAGGTTTTTACAAACCGTAGGAATTCCTACGAGTCATAGAAACAAACCATAGGATTGACTGTCAAATCAAATGTTCCTAGATTTTATTTTTCGACTTTATTTAGGATTTGATGTCTATTAATATTAGTTGTCATTTTCATTTTCTGGGAGTTAGACAATTTTGATATTTTTGTTTTTGGCTTTGAGAATTAAATTGTGAACACTTTATCCATTTTAATCTTTGAAGCATTGGTTTATAATATAGCTTTTGTTCGTCAATTCAAGATTCTGAATTTCATCTACTTTAATTGTAAGTTCATGATTTATTTTAACAAACATATTACGAATTGTGATCACCGAAGCATGAGTACCTAAACCTACAACTAGGGTTTTGAAACCATGAGTAATTAATAACGTAGACCCAATAATTAAGTAATCCTTGAATAGTGTTTATGCATGTATTGTTGATCTCTTCGTTTTGATTGCTTTTTAACGATGGACAATGTTAGAGCCTGCTTTATTCCTACTTGTCTGACCAAGAAAGTAACGAATGGGAAAAAAGATTAAACAACGGAGATTTAGCATTGATAATCTGCTATCTAATAGCCTAAGCTCAAGATGTGAGGGCTAATCTGGGGTCAAGGGCAGGGGCGGACCCATATAGTGTCCTACGGGTGCTCGAGCACCCATTAACATCGTCTCGAAATATATATATCTATGTAGAAATTAAGAGGTATTTGTATAAAATTAACATAGAGCACCCAGTGACCAAATGATTTGATTGGTCTATTGGCTCTTGGATGGGTGCTTAAGGCTCTTTTTGTGTTGCTGAACCCGAGTTCGAATCTCACTTTTAACATTTTTTTTTATATTTTTGACTGGAGCACCCACAATCTTAAAATTCTAAATCCGCCACTGGTCAATGGTAAGGGTTAGTAAAGCATACACTTGTAGACCGATCAAGTTGTGTGGTGAAATTCCCTACTTGGATGACCAATCACTGAGGAGATATCTAACTTACCGACTTTGCATGTCAAACATTAGATAAGGTTGCTATTATAAGGTTTACTGCATTAATATCTTGTGGGGAACACGTACACCCTAGTTTCATCTTATATTGATCTTACAAAACATTGAATCATGTTTGCTTGGTTAATTGTTACTTAAATCAATCAATTAATATTTTGTGTTACAAAACCCTCCTTTTTACGGAAATTATTTGACTAAGAGTACAATCAACAAGTTAATTGGCCTAAGTCTAGACCTTTTTTCTTGTGGGATCGACCCTAACCTCTATTAGGTTCTTTATTTGAACAACAACCGGTTATACTTCTTTAGGGAGGTGTAATTTGGGCATATCACTTACCATATGTTTGAGGATGAAAAGCTATGCTAAATATGAGTTGGGTGCCCAACGCTTCGTGCAATTTACCTCAGAACTTCGAAGTAAACTATGTAACTCAGTCTGAAATGATGGAAGGGGGGGTCCCATGTAATCTTACTATCTCTTTAACATAAATCTTGGCCAACTACTGAGAGTTCTAATCCACTTTGACTAGGGTAAAGTGGGTTGATTTAGTCACCTATTTACAATGACACAAATGGAATCATACTTCCCCTAAGTCTTAGGAAATCCCACCACGAAGTCCATAAGTATCAGTTCCCACTTGCATTCAGGAATGGACATCCTTTGAAGCAATCTTATAGGCCTCTGGTGCCATATGTAACTTGTTGACAATTTTGATACTTAAACACACATTCAGCTTTGTCCCTCTTCATTCCAGGCCACCAATAGAGTTACCTTAGATCCCGGTACATTTTAGTTAAGCCAAGATGAATCAAGTACCGCGAGCCATGAGTGTAACACCCCATATGCTAGAACTACCAGAAATGCAGAATTCCAAAAGTTGCAGGTGCCACCAACAGTGCCACCTACGAACTGTAGGGTGACCCACGAATCGTAGGTGGGGTCCGTGGATGGCCATTTTCAGCTCCTCCCTAGAAAGTCCAGGAAATTTGGCTAAGGGTAGACCCACACCAGGACCTACGGACCGTAGGTCAGACCACGGTCTGTGGTCCAGGGCCTTAGGTCGAACCCCAGATTTCAACTCTCAGAACTCCAGAAAATTCAGCTAAGGCATGACCCACGGCCAGGACCTACGGACCGTAGGTCAGACCACGGGCCGTGGTCCAGGTCCGTGGATCGAGGCCTTCAGATCCGAGCCCCAGACGTCATTCGACGGATGAACAGCACGGACCGTCGGTCCAGCCACGGTCCATCGGTTGGTCCCGACAGCAGTTAAGTCAGGGTTCTTTTGGTCTTTTCCTTATGCGTTGGACCCCTAAACTATGTCGTTTAACCCCTAAACTACGTAGTTTTGGTCAGTTTAAGCCTTGTAACTTAATTAGAACTTACCCTAGTCAATTCATTCTCCAAAATTTAGCAAACTCAGAGCAAAAGAGGAGAAAGAGTCGACCAAACCCCTTTCCAAGAATGCAGCAAGATTTCATCAGTTCCAGCTCCAAAATCAAAAACAAATTCTGTGGAATTCGTCACCAGGTATGTGGGATTTCACTAGTGGGCCCATTAGGTCCCTAGAATTCAGTCAGAATCTTGATTCCCTTGATATTATCTACACCTAGGGTTTCTTGAATGTTAGAAATTGTTGGATTTTAGCTGCTAGAATGATCCAAATCAGATTATTATGTTGTTGCTTCAGTTCTTGCATGAAATTCAGAACCCTAGTTGTGTAGATTCGTTTAGTTCATGAATTACACATGCTAGGTCAGTTATATTCAGATATATATTCCCCAGTTACGAATGTTTTATTATCAGTACATTAATGTTGCATTCTCAGATTTTGCATGTCAGTATTTTGAGCTATCCAGTATTACAGAAATTCAGTCATAATGTGTTATTTACATA